>PVIY010015028.1:0-54920 GCA_004026745.1 Myrmecophaga tridactyla
CTCTATTATTGTTTTATTTCTTTTTCTGATGTCTCTTTATTTCTTTCTCTAAATCGATGCAAATGTTCTAAAAAATGATGAATATGCAACTATATGATAATATTAAGAATTACTGATTGTATATGTAGAATGGAATGATATATTAATGTTCTTTTGTTAAGTTTTTTAATTAATAAAAAGTTTAAAAAAAAATGTCCAAATTAAGGCATCAATAAGAGGTTACCTTCACTTGAAAAAGGCTGATGAAGTTCAGGGTTTCTCTCTCAGCTGGAAAGGCACAAGGCAAACATGGCAGCATCTGTGAGCTTTTTCTCCAGGCTTCATGAAACAAGATATGTAGTTAAGGATAGAGTTTAACTTGGGGCTTGTACTCCACCACCTATAAACTTCTACAGCCTGGGGAGGAGAGGTAAGAATCAGAGGAGAAGTAAAGAAGGCTTAGGTACTGGTCATCCTGACCCACCTATAGAGCCAAGTTGGGGGGATGTCAGAACCCTTACTTTGATCTGAGCAATCTGAAACCAGGGCCTTGTGCCCTCATCCTGGGGAGAACCCAGGGAAGCGGCAATGACTTAAAGACCGCCAAAGGCTGAGTGATTCGGGGGAGCGGCACAGCTGTGGCACTAAGAGCTAGTAGTCCTGAAAGGGCACTTTTGGTTAGAAACAAGGGGGGTCATAAGACAACCGGCAGGACCTCCGTCAGAAACCAGAGGAGAACAGGGCTCTTCAGCAGACACAGGGCAGAGTTGGAAAAGGATAACATGACATTCCATACACAGGCCTCGCCCTGGAAAACTTAGATGTCATTCTGTACCAAAGAGGAGAAGGGCTCTGACAGAAATGAAGTTTGGGCCGCCATGCGGGATGGGGCCTTAAAATGACAAGCTGTTAATCAAGAATAAAGAAAGGCACATTCCTTGCAACCTGAGTTTGCAATCTGAAGGCTCATACTCACTCCACATGTCTTCTCACCCTCTCCTCTTTTTCACTGTCTCCATGTTTGTTATCGTTTTTCATTTCACCACCTGTTTCAGTTAGGATGAGATTCACTGCATATAACAGGATATATTAGAAATCCCTTTCTTACTGAAAGAAGTTCCAGTGTAGCAGTCCAGGGCTAGTAATATTGTCACTGAGAACCCAGGTTTCTTCTTTGTCTACTCCATCATCCTCAGTATGGGCTTCCACCCTCCAGGT
Source organism: Myrmecophaga tridactyla (assembly GCA_004026745.1). Classification (NCBI taxonomy): domain Eukaryota; kingdom Metazoa; phylum Chordata; class Mammalia; order Pilosa; family Myrmecophagidae; genus Myrmecophaga; species Myrmecophaga tridactyla. The sequence goes on from PVIY010015028.1 coordinate 1,198, forward strand.
CAACCCAACATCTGAAATGGCCATTGGAGCTCTCATAGCCAAGTTCCAGACTGGCGTTAGGGAAGATCAGGAGAGAACAAAGCAGTCTCCTAATCACATGAGTCAGCTCCCTTTAAATTGCCTTCCTGGAAATTCCACACAAAACTTCCACTCTTTTGCTCATGGATGATAATTTAGTTTCACCCATGCTGCAAGGGTAGCTGGGTAATGTCTTTCAGTTAGACACTGATTAAAAATTTGGGTCTCTTACTAAGTTGGAAGAGGGAAATGGCTATGGGTGGCACATGGCAGTCTCTTACAAGCTACCCCTTTTCTGTCTCTACTTTTTCCTTCTCTCTATTCTTTCCACATCTTTGGGTCTCATTTTTCCCTCTCTTGCTCTGAGTTCCAACATTTTTGTTCACAGCACCTGAAGGAGCCCCCGGCCTCCCAGCCCTGAGATATCCATAACCTCCACCCAAAGAGGCATTTTTTTTTCATCCCATTAGTCGGAGTTGTCCGAACATGCTGGTTCTGTCAAGGTTGTCTTGCCCACATTTTCAGTTTCATGTGGTTGCAATGGATATGTTTCCTTCCTGAAGCCAAGTAAGGTTGTCCATTGTGTGTGGTAGTCTATATATGAACACATGCCAAGGAAGTGATTCCATAACCTCCAGCAAAGTGACTGGATGGCCCAGTGAGCCTGAGTTGACTTTGATACTAAAAGTCTGTAGTAAGCAGTACAGGTGTCATGGGAAATGCTGGGGAGTCTCCCCTTTGCTAAGAGAAGGGAGGAGAGAGGAAACAACTGACACTTACTGAGTGACTATCACATGCCAAGCCTTGTGCTAGTGCTTCTCAAATGTGATCTCATGTTTTTCCTCTCACACCAAAATTATAAGGTAGGTGCTTCTCTTAGTTTGGGTTCTACTCAAAAGCAAACTCTGAAGCAAGGATTTGGGTACAGGTAGCTTTTTCAAGCCGTGAGGCCAGGAAGGACAAGTGAGGAAATTGTGCTCTAGTGAATGTTTAACTGCTGGCTGTCCAGTAACAACAACAACATAATTTGTAGCACTTGCTAATTTCTATGCTATAAATACTCACACCATGGCCAATTGTAGGTCACCATTGTGGCATCGCTGAACCAAGAAGTGGAAAGAAATCTGCATATCTGGCTCTTACAGAGCAGTCTAAGCTGAATCCAGCACAGCAAAATGAGACAAGGTAGGGATACAAACCAATCAATCAAGTTTGCATTAATGAGGTCACCACTATGGGCAACTGGAGCTTAGTTTCATTGGTGATCTCTCTGAAACAATATGGAACACACCAGAATCCACTCACAGAGAGGTTGTAGCATTTGTCCACCAACTCCACTCTCTCTCGGTTGAAGATGCCCCCTGGGACATTAACCTTCCCCCACCTCCGATTAGACCTTCCCGCCCTGGAGCAAGCTTCCATAGGGCCAAGCAAAAGCCTTCAGGCAGAGAAGGAGGAAGGCACAGGTACTTGAAGAAGGAAGCTGTCAGCATGTTGGAAAAAGTTTTTGCCAGCAGCTCTAGGTGAACCCAGGTGGACCAAGATGACGGGGCGGGGGCACCAACAGTATTTGCTATGGAAAGGATCACATGCTTTTTCTATAAAGGACCAGAGAGTAAGTATTTTAGGCTTTGTGGGCCACATACAGTCTCTGTTGCAGATTTTTCTTTGGTTACTGGCTTATTTGTTTGTTTTACTCTTCAAAAATGTAAAAACCATTCCCTGCTTGTGAGGCTGTGTTTTAGTCTCCTTGTTGCTAAAGCAAATACCATGCAGTGGGTCAGCTTAAGTGAGAATTTATTGGTTGTTGGTTTTGAAGCTAGAAGTCAAAATCAAAGCATCATCACGGCATGCTTTCTTCCTGAACACTGCCTTTTGGGGGCTGGCTGCCAGTGATCCTCGGCAATGCACATGGCAGCTTCTCCTGGCCTCTGATTTCTTTTCCGGGTTCTGTTAACTTTCAGTTTCTTGCTTCCTATGGCTTTCTATTTGTCTGGATCTCATTCTGCTTATGAAAGACTCCAGTAATAAGATTAAGTCTCATCCTGATTGAGTTGGGCCATACCTTAACTGACCTAAAGTCATCAAGAGTCCTACTTACAATGGACTGGATTAAGTTTAAGAACATGTTTCCCTGGGTATAGAGCTCTAACCCACCACAAGCTGTTCAAAACCAGGCTGAGGGACTTGGTTTACCAATCCCTCTCCTGCAAAGCAACAACATCTTGTCACAAGTTCTGCATCAGAGCAGCATTTTAACAAGATGTCAAGGAATTCCACGTGCCTAATAAAGTTAGAGAAGCACTGTACTACTGTACTATCATTTACATTATACAGATAAGGAAACAGAACTATTAGAGAGATTAAGTCACTTGATAAAGGTCACACAGAGCCAAGACCCAAGCCCAGGTCTGGATGATCCCAAAGCCCATTCTGTTTGCAGCTCTGGGCAAAATTATAAGCAAACCATAAACTAATACATTTTAAATGATCCTTTTAAATTATCGTATATAAAATAACTTGGCTAGTTCAGACAGATAACTCAGAGATTTAACACTGACTTCATTGAAGGAATCCTGAACATGGGGAAGTGAGTCTTTTGAGCAATGAACTTACAGGAAGACAGTAAGGTAGAGATCCAAAGGGAAATCCATGTCCATAAAAACTGCCTTCTTTTTTTAAAAATATTTTTATTGTAAAAACTTAATATACAAACATATACTTTGACATAAAAACATTCCATACTTGGTGTACAATTAATGGCTCACAATATCATCACATAGTTGTATATTCATCACCATGATCATTTTTTGAACATTTGTATCACTCCAGAAAAAGAAATAAAAAGAAAAAAGAAAAATCTCACATATACCATACCCCTCACCTCCTCTCATTGAACACTGGTAAAACTGTCTTCTTTATATAGGATCTTAGGAAATTTAGAGGTTTACTAAGCATCTCTATAGACTGAAACCTCCTTGAGAGCAAGAACACAGTAGTATCTTTCCCTGAAGATCCCCCAGAGGGTCTATATATTGACTCTACATTGCAATACAGTAGGAGGTTCATAGACTCCCATCACCACTAGATCGATCCCAATTACACCCTTTATTTTTTGTGCCAGTAGATTGAGTTGTGCCCTCCAATTTAGACATACTCTTAATCTTAATCCACCTCCCTGTGGGTATGAAACCATTGTAAGTAAGATCTCTTGAAAATTTTATCTTACTTAAGGTGTTACCCAACTGAATGAGGGTGGGTCTTACCCTGGATTACCGGAGGTCTCATCTAGGGAAAAGCATGCAGAGGAACAAGAAACCAGAAGTCAATGGAAGCTGGAAGAAAAAGGAGAGGACATCACCATGTAACACAAGGCAGCAGTACAGGCCAAGGAACCCCAAGGATCACCAGCAGTGAGTCCAAGAACGTTACAGACCTTGGGAAGAAAACATTGACTTCTTAATTTCGGATTTCTCCTGGTCTCAAAACTGTGAGCCAATAAATCCCCATTGTTTAAGCCAACCCATTGTATGGTATTTGTCCTAGCAGCCTGGGAAGCTAAAACAGCCAAGATACGGATTAGTTTCTAGAGATTCAACCTTGGGCCTCATTCTGCATAAGGCTCCAGCCTGACTAGGAGCCCTGACCCAGATTATGGTGTAGGACAGTGTTCCTTCTGCCACAGGTGAGTCACAGTGCAGTGCTGAGAGTACAGTCAGGCCCTCAAGGGGACTTCCAGGCTGTTTGACCTGTTCTTTTCCTCTGGAGGTTCTATCTATGTTAGATCTTAGGGACCTAGCATTTAAAGATCCCATTTTTTCCTTTCACTCTCACTTCTTTAATCTTTTTCACTATGATTAAAAGATTTCTTAACCTTGTTTTTCTGTCCCCTGATCTTGATTTTCTGCATTATCCCTGAAAAGATGCTGCTTCCATTGTGATTTTTAATGTGGAACCCATAATTTTCATCTCCATTCAGTCTTAATGAGGTATTAGATTTTGTTTCCTCTTCATGACTCTCTATTCTCATTTCATAAATATGAAATCCATTTGAGTCATAAATAAAATAGTAAAGAGAAACTACCTAGTTTTCACATTTATCTTTCAAAGGAAAAATTGGTCCTCTTTTCATTGTCACAATGGTGTTTCCCGTTTGTTTGTTTTCTGGAGGGATAGTCACATTTGTGAACTAGCGGGAGCTAGGATGTGTTCTTTCAGAGAATGTTTATACATGTTTGTATTGCTGGCACTCAGATGAAGTGAGAAGAGACTGTGAAGTAATATTGTTAGGAGCCCGGGGTCTGTGCAAGACCGCCTGAGTTCAAGTCCCAATCCTTACATTCCTTGCTTACATGACTATGCATAAGTTACTTGAGTGCTTTGAACCTCAGTTTCTTCTTCTATAAAATGGGGATATTAACAGCTCTGACCTCGTGGGTCTGTCATGAGAATTAAATTAGCCCGGACATAATATGGTGCTTAGAAGAATGCCTAGAACATGGAAAGTGCTGAGAAAGCTTTAACAATGAATTTGATGACGATGGAGGACAACAATAATGGTAATGATTATACTTTATTAGAAATGCAAGCCCTCTTCTAGGAAAGGAGCCAGAGCTAGAAGAAGTCAAATCTTCACTTCTGAGCCTATCCAGTGTCTGTTATGGTAATCTAGAAGGATCTAGGGCTATACACCATTCTCTGCCAGGTGTGGTTTTGCTTATTCAGAGTTAGCCAGAGAGATGCTCAAATCTTTTCCCATACTTCCATTTATAGATGTAAGTGCCTCCACAGAGTCACTATTCTGTATGGTCTCTGGGGCCCAGTATATTTTCTGAAAACACTCCTGGAGCCCATTTATATCCCCTCCATAGCTTATGCTCCCCTCCAACTCTAACCTCAACAGGGAAATATGATGTTTTATGCAGACTCTTCTACTTACTCTCCAAGTTTATTGTTTCTTTGCACTCAGGTCAAGCTCATCTTTCAATCCAGCCTCGCATCATTGCATTTTGCAGAACTTCCACAAGGTTTCTGGCATGTGGATATGGGCCCCTTGCTTGGTATAATAATGTGATAAAATTATTTTCATCAGAGCAATATATGCCCTATACTCAAGAAAGTCCTCTTTTTCCAGGGAAATATTTTGTACCACATTCCATGAAAATAGACCCTGAGTCCATGTGTACTGACAATGCTTTATTGGATAACGTACTCCCAACCCATAAGAGTGAGGGGAAAAAAGAAATGAGGCATAGAAGGAAGGAGAGCAAATATGGATGGTATGTTACCAAGCTGGCCACAGACATGCAATGAAACATAGGCAGTTCGTCGGTCATAGGAGACATCTGCAGAGAGGCGATGTGGAATCTTAGCCCCTCAGTGGGACAATGACCAAGGGATTTAACTGCTGGCTCCTTCACTCCCATGACTCCAATTGGTCAACATTAGCCTCAAGGGGTATTGACTCATTGCGTTTCTGAGTTGTGTTATTCCCATCCAAGCAGTCACTGGGGAAGTCACATTCCATACCCCAAAACAGGATGCTTTTCTGGGCCTGAAAGTGGTGGGAAGAGCCAGTGCCTCAGTGAGCCAAGTCAAGTCAGCCCTGGGTCCCTGAGCCACCGTGATGGAGACCATGCCAAAGCTCAGCCTGTACTCCAGGAGAGACATGGGCTGCTGTGGGGATGAGGAACTGGTTCCTGGCGTTTGGGGGTGGACCCCTTCACTGATTTAATAACAAGAAGAAAATCTTATTTTCTTCAGTACAGAACATGCCCACCCACCTAATAAAGAGCTACTTTTATTGGGAGATGTTTTAGCTCTGCTTACCTAAAGAATAAAGCTTAGGAAGCTTAGAATGGTGATGCTGAGCAAATACAGGGAGTATACTGGATTCCACACAGTTTGAATAACCAAGGATGTTTGAGAAGAAATATGTGTTTATTGAACTGCCTTGAAAACTCCTAAAATTTAGGGCCCTTGTCTTAGGCAGGATTGTGAACTGAGAACCAGAGTGGAATTGTACAGAGTGACAGGAGCCTGGGAGAGACAAGGCAGCCATCTCCTTAAGAGGAAGTCAGGGGGAAGACAGAAATGCTTATAGAGCTGTCTCTGCTGCACCATAAATGTTCTTTCACATTTTCTTTGAGATCTTAAGTAAATCATATAATACTTCCTAGTATGTTACAAAATGGGCTTATTTGAGGCAGAGGCATTGGTCTGCTGAGTTCAGCCTCAAAATAGGCACAGGAGAAAAGATGAGGATGTCATTGAGGTATTTCCTTTACCTGGGTTTTACCAGGTGCCTGCTTTCTCTCCCAGTCCATTGGATTCTTGATTTCAAGCAGCAGAAATTGATTCTGGTTCACTTCAATGGAAAATAAATCTGGAAGGATATTGGAGACTGGAAAATGAGGCTTAGAAAATTGGCAGGAACCAAAGAAATTCTAATAGGTCAAAAAACAGGAAGATCCACGACGTATTTTAACAGGAAGGATCTGTCCAGGTGTCACCAATCCCCTCTTCATGAATAAGCCAAGATTTAGAGTCCAATTAACTCAACAAGTCAGACATATGTGTATCCTGCTTGTGCAGGATGGCAGAGGACTGTTTTGAGAGGCATGGGACTGTGTCACGGCTAATACTACACACAAGGGGGATTTTGCTCCTAATTCCCCTTGGAGAAACAAGAGAACACAGTCATTGAAGGTCTGAGTTCTGGGTTTGAATCCAAGCTCTGCCATTTTCTTGCTAAATATGCTTAGAAAAGTTCTTTAAACTCTCTAATTCTCAGTTTCCTTGTCTATGAAACGGGTAAAATTAATCCTTACATTAACATATCATAATGAACATTAAATGAATAAAGCCCTCAGAATGTTGTTAGTGCCCCAAAATGTTAGTGACTTACATTAGTTTCCTGCGGCTGACCTAAAATATCACCACAAACTGGATGGCTTAAGGTAACAAATTTATTTTCTCACAGTGAGGTCAGAAGTCTGAAATCAAGGTGTCATCGTCAGGGCCGTGCCCCTCTGGAGGCTCTGGGGATACCATTTCTCCTCTCTCCCAGTTTCTGGGGGCTCCTGGCACTCCTTGGCCTGCTGCCATGTAATTCCAACCTCTGACCCCATCATCACATGGCCTTCTCCTCTGTTCTCTCCTCTCCTGACTCTTAAAAGAACACTTGGCATTGGATTGAGAGCACACCTGTAAAATCCAGGATCTCACCTCAAAATCTTTAATGGACCTACACCTGAAGTGGCCCTTTCTCCAAAAAAAGATCACATTCCCAGGTTCTGAGTAGACATAACTTTTGGGGGAGGGGGGCACTGTTCAACCCACTACCTACTCTTCTCACTCATGACCACCACCCCCCACCCCCAGGCCCCAGATTGAAAGATGGGTTGAATGCTGGATAACCAAACAGTACATCTTTTATTTCTTGGTTCTACTGATAATCCCAGCAAGGTTCAGAAGTTGGGAGGAGGATGGGTTACATGACCTGAATCAGGCACGTGAGCTGCGATGCCTGCACCAGCGATACAGTTTTGGTCAGAGGCCAGGGGTGTTTTTGCAGCTAAAGTCAGGAAGAGCCGAGGACAAAACATGGAGAAATGACAGATGACTCACAAAACATACGTTTCCTGCCTTGAGACAAAAGGTGTCACTTGTATAAGCAGCTGGGTGATGGAAGACTTTTCAACCTGAACTAAGTCAGCTCAAAGACTTGAGGTGGTAACTGCCAAGATAACCTCAATGGAAAAATTCCAGTGACCACCAAGCCCCCCACATGGCAATAAACTTGACTTATGTGCAAATTCAGCTCTGTGCACTGGCAGAATATGATTCCACTGGAAGAACCTGGGAGAGAGGAAAGGAAAATCCAAAGATCTATATTTTGTTGTGTTCATACTCCCCGGAGTGGTGGCAGAAGAAAGAGAATCTGAGATCTTAAAGTAAAGAAATCAGTGATAATAAGATGGGGCTGCTTAACTTAATACATTAAGGTACTATCCTGCATTTCATATACAACTCAACATTACCTTCAGGAGACAGTATTGTTGTTTTCTGTTCCTATGTGTGATTAGTGTGTTCATATATGTGTGTTTTCATTTTAAGAATATCAAAAACTCTACCAGGATAAGAAACCACATCTGCTACTGGGCTGAGACCCTTAGACCCTAAGCAAAGGATTTAATTATAAGTTGTTTATTTGGGAAGTGGTCCCACAAGACGTGTGGAAAAGTGAGACAAGGAAGGAAAGGAAGCCAAGGAATTTAAGCATCACTGAGTGGGTTATAACAGTGGACAATTGAGCTTCAGTCCTGCTGGGGAACTTTGGAAGACTGTGTAAAGCATGCCTCAGAGTTACACCATCCATAGAGTGTGGAGGCCAAAGTATTTATCCTCCAACTCTCCTCTCTCATTGGCCAAGGGCTGCTCTTGGAGTATCTACTCCCCACCACTTCTCATCCAATGTATGTGCCCATGAGAGAGAAAGTTTTCAGGCAAGAAAGCACAGGTGCTTATAAGATGATGGCGTCTTATATAGAGTCAAGAGGATATGGGTGCAGCACAGTGGTCCTGAGTGTGGGCTTTGCAGTTAGGGAGTCCCAGAGCTGATTCCTGGTCCAGCTAGCTTCCAGCAAGTTCCTTATCTCTCTGAACTTCATTTTCCTCTTTTTAAAATTGAGGATAATAATATCTACCTCACAAGGGTTTGATTCAACATGAGGCAAACATGGCATGTGGGAAACACCCTTGACCAGTTACTATTTTGTGCCATCCTATGATCAGCATGGCACAAAAGATATTATAGATATCTTTTGAATTGACTTTGAAATCCCAGGGAACCCTGGCATAGCATTTTACATTGTGCACACATGCTGACACATCATGATTTAAATGAGTCCTAGAAGGTAACCACATACTTGGGTGTCAGAGTAGGGGCGTTGTACATAGTCTCTTCCCTTTCTGGGTCCTGGTCCATGGCTAGCTACGATAATATTGGCAGGGATCCTACTCAGAGGGGTTAGGAGAGCAAGGGGAAGGGAGAAGGAGATCATAGAGGAGCTCGTCCCCTGTGGTCATCCCAGGTGACCCTGAGGGCTGGTGGTGATTAAGGAGGAAAAGCTTGATCATCCCTGGCCACTCTGAGTGTTTGGCTAAACGTAAGATTGTTCAGGTGAAGGGCCAGACTTTCTCACCCTTCTAAACATTCTGGGTAAAACAGACGCTAGATTTGGAAAGCTTCTAAACAGAACTAATCTCCAGCATAATTCTGGGGAGTAATCCTAATCTGATCCTATGTTATATAAGGAGTCTACTGATTTTCAAATGTGTTATTCTGTGAATCCCAGTCTTCTCTGGGAATCATGGTACAGCTTTTGTCTAGATCTTCTAGAAAACAGAGCCTGAGGCAAAAGCTTATATACTAATATTTTAGTGGGAAGTGCAGTCCCAGGAGAGCTGGAGTGAGGGAAAGGAGGATAAGGTCAGGGAGGAGTGGCCACAAATATGTTAAGATGCGTACCATGCTGGCAAGAAGCCCAACCCATCACTCCATCCCCACTCACTGTCCTCAGAGAGGCTGAATGACCTACCCCAACTCAGGAAATTGCACTTGGGCGGGGGCAGGGAAAAAACTAATCCTTCTGCTCCCACCTCCAGTTGGTCAATTGTTGCTCCATGTGGTGTTGCCACTCCCATTCCAGGTTACACCTCGTTTTAGTTTCCTGGCTGCTGAAACAAATACCATGAAACACCCAGACAACCTCTTTTGTTGCTCAGATGTGGCCTCTCTCTCTAAGCCAATTCCAGAGATCAACTTACTGCCCTCCCTCTTACGTGGAACATGACTCCCAGGGGTGTATATCTCCCTGGAAACATGGGACAGAAATCCCAGGATGAGCCAGGACCCAGCATCATGGGAGTAAGAAAACTTTCTTGACCAAAAGGAAGAAGAGAGAAATGAGACAAAATAAAGTTTCAGTGGCTGAGAGATTTCAAACAGAGTTGAGAGGTTATCCTGGAAGTTATTCTCATGCATTACATAGATATCCCTTTTTAGTTTATGGTGTATTGGAGTGGCTGGAGGGAAGTACCTGAAACTGTTGAGCTGTATTCCGGTAGCCTTGATTCTTGAAGATGATTGCATAACAATACACCTTTTATAATCTGACTGTGTGATTCCTTTTGTCTGATGCTCCTTTTATCTAGGGTGTAGAGAGATGAGTAAAAAAAGGGATAAAAATAAATAAATAATAAGGGAAAATAAAGGGTAAAAATTGAGTAGATTTAAATGCTGTGGGTCGATGAGAGGGAGGGGTAAGGGATGTATGAGCTTTTTCTTTTTCTTTTTTTCTGGAATGATGCATGTGTTCTAAAAATGATCATGGTGATAAATATACAACTATGTGATGATATTGTGAGTCATTGATTGTATACTATGAATGTACTGTATGTGTGTGAAGATTTATCAATAAATTTTTTTTTTTTAATTACCATGCAATGGGTTGGCTTAGACAACAGGAATTTATTGGCTTAAGGTGTTGAGGCTAAGAGAAGCCCAAAATTGAGAAGCCAGCAAGGCAAAGCTTTCTTCCCAAAGACTGGCATTCTGGGTTTGGCCTCCAGCAATCCATAGTTCTTGGCTTTTCTGTCACATTACAATGCACATAGCAACATTTTCTCCTTTCTTTTCTAGGTTCTGTTGACTTCCAGCTTCTGGCAGCTCCCTTGGCTTCTCTCTCCTTCTTATTTTCATTCTGTTTATTAAGGACTCAGCAATCTGGATTAAAGCCCAAATCTGGTTCAGTGGGACCATACCTTGAAGACTTTACAGTGGGTCCACAGCACACAGGACCAGGGGATGGGACCTGAACATGCCTTTTGTGGGGGACCTGACTCAATCCCCAACCAGCAAAAACACAGATGCCCTAGGGTGGGAGGGGAGAGGAGTGCAGTGTGGACATGCGGTGATTGCCTCATTGAGTCCAAAGTGCATAAGAGATGCCACAAACATGAGCTTATGTAGGAAATAATGACTGGGTAAAAATTAAATATTTTTGAGCCTTTACTCTGTACCTGACATTTATTCTAAGTTCTTTGCACCGTTCATTTATTTGGTACTAGCCCTTAAGCCATTTTTCAGAAAAGGAAACTCAGATACCATGAGTTTAAATTAACTGACTCAAGATTACTCAGTAACCAACAAAGCCAGAATCCGAGCCCAGGCAGATCAGCCCTGCAGGCTGCTTGCTTCCACATTACACTGATACACATACCAAACAACAGTAGAGTGAATGGAAATATCCACTGGCTCCATCCCTCACCAGCTGGGGGATCTAGGGTGAGGAAGGCAATCTTCTGTAGCCTTAAGTTGTCCACTTCTAAAATGCAAGTGAGCATTCACTGGGACTTTGTGAGAATAAACATTTCAAACGAAGTCATTGGGAGTGCTCCCATCAGTGTCTGGTTCAGAACAAACACACAATAAATTTAATGTGTTATTATCATTATCATTATTCTTAAATAACTTCTAAGGGTTTTCTTTTTTCCTGAAATGGTGCTTATTGAATTTAATACTTTTTTTTGGCATAAAGAATCACAATTAGCTTCTTTTGAATTTTAATTATGGTCACTTTTACCTCCCCAAAGCATGCAGCGCACTCATTTACAAAACGTTGGCGGGATTAATGGTTGAGCTTCCAGTGACCCCATACACTTGCTGTGAAATCCAAATTGAGAGAGCTAAGATGCCACAGGGACAGAAGAGAGCTGTTTGGATAATTACTGATCATTCAAAGGGATAAAGTAAACCTTTGTAGTAGACCTCATCTTTGTACTAGGTTATTATAATGCTTAAACAACGTCTCTGCCCTTAAAAATGTCTTATAAATTTGGTTTGAACGCTTGAGTTAGGTTTAATTTCATCTTATTTTTATGTTTTATGAATCATGTCAGTTTTCCTCTGGAGCTTGAAAGAAATGCTATCCATCAACAGAAGGGAAAGGCATTAAATGACGCATCCGGCCACATCACCCAAAGGTACTCTAACCCAGGTTTGGTTTTATGCATTCACAGCTGAACCTCAGCCCTGTTCCCTCTTGAAACTCCTGTGGATATTTCTGGAATATTCTTTATCAGAATACACATCACTCTCCTCTGTCTGAGATAGCAGATTTTGTATAGCCACAAATCAATAGTTCATTGATTGGCCAAGCAGAGAAAGGAAGGGTTCATCAAAAAGTAAATTGTTCAACTTTAATGAAGCTTATCCATACAAGTAACATATTTTAAATTTTTAACCATATTTGAAGGAAATGTTTCTACAGGGTATGTGTCCTAGTCAGAAATGATTTGGGTTGTGTGGTAGTTAGATTCAGTGGTCAACTTGGCCAGGTGCTACCTAGTTCTATTGGTGTGGACATGAGCCAATGGTACGTGAACCTCATTTGTTGCTCATTACATCTGCAGTCGGCTAAGAGGTGTGCCTACTGCAATGAATGATGTTTGATTTAATTGGCTGGCACTTAAATGAGAGAGTTTAATGTAGCACAGCCCAAGCAGCTCAGCATATCTCATCTCAGCACTAGCAGCTCAGCCCAGGCCTTTGGAGAAGCAGAAAGAAATCACCCTGGGGAAAGTTGTTGGAACCCAGAGGCCTGGAGAAAAGGTGAGCAGAGATCACCCTGTGCTTTTCCACGTAAGAAAGAACCTCAGTTGAAAGTTAGCTGCCTTTCCTCTGAAGAATTAATGAAATAAATCCCCTTTTATTAAAAGCCAATCCATCTTTGTTGTGTTGCATTCTGGCAGCTAGCAAACTAGAACAGATGATAAGTGCCAAAAATCTACTGAGACTCATTTAAGCAAAATGGGGGGTAGGGAGGCAGTTATGGAGAGGACATAAGGATATCTCATGGAACCCAGGGCCAAAAAATTGACATAAGTTTCCAAAGGGAAAGGCCCATCATTTCATAGTCACTGGTCCAACTTGCACTCTCAAGTACCATCAGACCCCGATCTCTGATCATTGATCAACAAACTATAATGGACACCACTCAGGTTTGGGTAGCTGATCTGACTCTAGCCAACACTGTAAAATTAACCATTTGTCAGTGCTTCTCAGGCAAGGGTGGGGCAACCACTCCCCCATCACCACCTCCTGAGGGAAGTTATTAGGAAGTTGACTGGGGCCTTATTGCTTGTCGCGGTGACTTGGAAAAGAGATACTACCGACATTTAGTAAGTAGGAGTCAGGGGTGTTTAATGTCTTCTAATGCATGCAACAATCCCACACAATGAACACTTGTCCTCCACTTTACACTTCTCCCTCCCTCCCTCAACCCACCAAATGCCAGCTGTGTTCTTACCGAGAAACGTGGAATCCCTTTGGGTCTTCATTTCACTCTCTCAGAACAAGTGGCCTTAGCCCAAAGGTCCATTACAGCTTGTAAGTTCTGTGGCCTAACCACAAGTGTGCAATGTATTAACCCAGAGAGGCCCGCTGGTCATGATTACTAACATTAAACAAATATTGTGGTTTATCCCCATTCTGGGCACACGGAAGGGTGGGAGCACTGGCCTGTTCTGGTTGCATTGGGATGAACAATTAATTACCAAAGAGAGATCCACCAAGACCTGCTTTTTCCTAGCAGGTCCTGGTTCCTCCATGAGCCTGGATCCAAGAGTGAAGATGATGGTGATTCAAAGTAGCACCTTCTGCCTACCCATGATGGATATGTAGCATGAGTGAAAAGCAAACCTTTATTATTTTAAGCCCCTGATATTTGTGGGGATTGTTGGTCCTTGCAGCAGAACCTAGCCTCTGCTGCCCAACGCAGGGCCTCAGAATTGCTAAGTGTCAGGAACTCTTCTCAAGCACTGTTCTAGTTTGCTAGCTGCCAGAAAGAGAGCTACCAAGAAACAGAACAGCTTTTAAAAAGGAGAATTTATGAAATTGCTAGATTACTGTTCTACAACTATGAAAATGTCCCAATTAAAGCAAGGTTATAGAAATGTCCAATCTCAGGCATCCAGGGAAAGATACCTTGGTTCAAGAAGGCCAATGAAATTCAGGGTTTTTCTCTCAACTGGAAAGGCAATGGCAAATATGGCAACATCTCCTAGCTTTCTCTCCAGGCTTTTTGTTTCACGAAGCTCTCCCAGGGGCATTTTCCTTCTTCATCTTCAAAGGTCTCTGGCTGCGTGGGCTCTCGTGGTTCTCATGGCTCTCTCCAAAATGTCTCCTCTTTTAACGGATTCCAGTAAAGTAATCAAGACCCACCTGGAATGGGTGGGGTCACATCTTGCTCTAATCAAAGGTTAACATCCACAATTGGGCAAGTCACATCTCTGTGGAGAAAATCTAATCAAGTTTCCAACCTACAGTGGGGATTAAAAGGAACAGCTGCCTCCACAAGACGGATCAGGATTAAAACATGGCTTTCCTAGGACATATAATCCTTTCAGTGGGCACAAGCACTTAACACATATTAATTCATTTAATCCTCACAACTACCCTATGAGGTAGATGCTACTATTATCCTCATTTGATAGATGAGAAAAGTGAGGCACAGAAAGGTTGAATAACCTACCCAAGGCGAAACAGGTCCTACCTGACAGTACTGGAATTCAAAGCCAGGTAATTTGGCTCCAGAATCCAATGCAATCCTTAACTTGCATTGTTAATCTTAAACTCATGTTATTTTGCAGTTGCCCCTCTACTATATGATCTTAAACTCATGTGTTTTAGTTATCTTATTTCTGCTTTTAATGCTTTTTGCCTGTCACTTTTTACTGTTGCCAATGTACCTGCCGCTAGCAATAACCCTTCCATTTTCCTCTTCTAATATGCTGCTTCTAATCCATTATGGACTAGAAAACCAGCTAATTAAGCTTGTTGTGCATATTATAATTGTGACTAATTGAGTCTGGCCACCTTGATAGTCAGCATCACTCTGTTCCACCCCCACCTGCCTTGCTCCCTGCCCCGCAGTTGTGTGATTGGTAGCTCTTGTATCTGCCTCCTTCTCTAGACAGCACGTTCTTCATGGCAGAGAGCTTAATTCACCTTCCTGTCCATCTGTTCTCTTCCCCCAGCTCCTAGCACAAGGCTCTGCATATGTTAGGTGACTAATGAATATCTGCTAAGACTATTAAGTAATTAAGTGCAGAGTAATGGCCTAAGGACTTGCCTATAAGTTAATTAGATGGGCTTTGTTACCAGCCTTTGGGACATCCGTTTTAGCTGTCTAGAGGCCTTCGGGACTCTCTCAGTTGTGTCTTGGATACTTAAGATTATGGGACAAAGAAATCAATAAATTCCTTCATTTAGTCCCTTGGTAGCTATTTATTGAGTTTCTACCATAATATTAATAATACTAGTAGCTTGAACTTCCAGGAAAGCACTTTATAAGTATCAATTCATTTTCGTTTCACAGCAGCCCCAGTAGGTACTATTACCATCATCCCATTTTATAGATGAGAAAAATGAGGCACAAAGAGCCACTTTCCCAAGGCTTCATAGCCAGCAAGAAGGGGAGTTAGACTGGCTAGGTCCTGGGGTTGTAGTGGCGGACAGGACAGAGAAGGAGGTCCTCAGGAGGTTGGCATTCTAAAGGGAAAGCACATAAATAAATAAACATGCCAATCCACAAAACAATTGCAGGTTGTGATGAGTGTTCTGAAAAGAATAAACAGAGAGCCCTAACAGAAAATACAGAAATTAAGGAAAAGGGAAATAAGAGCAAAATCCAGAAGGGCATCTGTGAGACCGTATATTAGTTAATCTATTCCTGCATAAACACATTACCTTAAAACTACATGCATAAAATCCTGAACATTTCTTATCTCACAGTTTCTGTAGGTCAGGAAATTGGGAGCAGCCAGAGAACTGGAAACAGTGGGTCCTGGCTCAGAGCTTCTTAAGAGGTTGTAGACATGATGTCGGTGAGCCTGCAGTCATCCAAAGGCTTGACTGTTCTGGGGGCATCTGCTTTCCAGTTGGCGTTCCATACTGGACAGTGTCCAACCAGACAAGCAGAACCAGTAGGCATTGTGCATGTGTGTGCCTGTGTGTGTGTGTTACAGGGCATTGGCTTATGCAATTGTGGGGCTGGTTAAGCTATATCTGTAAGACTGTCTCCATGTTTAGTGGCAGTACTTGAAGTCATGGTGGGAAAGGCAAGAGCAGACTGAATCCCCATCAGCATGAGCTAGAACCCCACCTGCATAGGCCAACGCCCACATCCGTGCGGTGTTCCCTCTGACCTCAGTGAGGAGGGCATCCTCCAGAAGCCAGGCCCTTCATTACAGAGGTAAAAACACACACTTGGCCCAGCAGCTGCTTCTCATCATCAAGGCAGGTCAGCAGATCAGCAACTGGGTGTGTGTGTTACAAATTGCTGCTGCCACCTTCTCCCCTCCAAATCTCGGAGAGTCTCCTTTTAAAATGGCTGGAAGCATACAGACCAGGGGATTCTAAGAAATGTAGCCTGGCCTAGCCAAGTTGACATATTACAAAACTGCCCAGCTCCCTCATATGGCTGCTTGCAGAAGGCTTCTGTTCTTCCCTGACTGTAGGCAGGAGGCCTTGGTTCCTTGCCATGTGGGCTTCTCATAAGGGCTGCTTGGGTGGCCTCATGACATGGCAGCTGGTGGCCCCCAGAGCAAGTGATCCCGAGAGAGAGAACAAGGAAGCCACAGTCCCTTGTATGACCTCATCCTGAAAGTCACACCCCATCACTGCTGCCCCATTGCATTCATTACAAGTGAGTCAACCAAGTTCAGAATGTACTAGAGGGGAAAGGAACTAGGCTCTACCTTTTTTTTTTTTTTTTAAGAAGTCATGGGTGTACAAAAAATCATGCATAAAATACAGGATTGCATACACCTCCCCACTACCAACACCTTGCATTGGTGTGGAACACTGGTTATAATTGATGATAGCACTTTCTAATAATTGTACTACTTTTTTTTTTAACAGTAGTAGCCAGCATTTACTGAGAGATTCTATGTTCTAGGCACTGTGTGAAGCAATTTACATGGATTACCTCAATTAAAACACCCAATTCACAGGCCTATGAAGTATGTCCTATTATTATTACTCTATTTTTAATATGAAGAGTTGTAGGTTCACAGAAAAATCATTTAAAAAATACAGAGTTCAATATACCCCCTACTGTTGACACTGCATTATTGATACCTTTATTACTATTGATGAAAGAATATTAGAATAGTACTGTTAACTAATGCCCATAGTTTACACTAAGTGTATTTTTCCCATATACCATCCTATTATTAACACTTTGTATTAGCATCAAACATTTGTTAGAATCCATGAAAGAACATTCTTATACTTGTTCCATTAACCCCAGTCCATCATCCACAACAGGGTTCACTGTGCTGTCCCATGTTTTATCTTTTTTCATTCTAGTAACATACACGACCCAAAACTTCCTCCTTCAACCACATTTGCAAACAAAACTCAATGCTATTAATTACATTCACCATAATGTGCTACCATCCCCACCCTCCATTTCCAAATCTTCACAATCAACCTAAATAGAAATTCTGTACAAATTAAGCATCCACTTCCCATTCTCAACTCCCAATCTATCCCCTGGTAACTATATTCTAGAATATAACTCTATAAACCTGCTTATTAAAATTAGTTTATGGGCAGTGAAATGGTAGCTCACTGGTTGATTTCTTGCCTGCTATGCCTAAGACCCGGGTTCAATTCCCAGAGCCTGCCCTTGCCGAAAAAAAAAAAAGCAAAAACAAATTAGCTTGTATCATGAGGTCATACAATTTTTGTGTCTGGTTTACTTTACTCAACGTAATGTCCTCAAGGTTCATATGTGTTGTTGCATGCTTCAGGAATTCGTTTCTTTTTATGTAGGCCCTATCTTTTGAAAGAAAGATCCAAAGAATTTGTGGACACATTTGAAACCATCACAAGGGTGGCATTTAAGCTATGGAGAATGAGCAAATCTTAGAGATAGAGTAGAGTGTTCTAGGAAGAGGGAACAGCAAGCCAAGAAGCCCCGAAGAGCTGGCTGTGTGCAGGATGCTTCCAGAAAGCCAGTGTGGCTACAGCTTCATGAGCAGGCCCAGGAAAAAGCAGCCTAAAATGAGGATGGGTCTCCTCAACCATGATGCAAAATCTGTGTTTTATTCCAAGTGCAAAAAGAAGCCATTGTGAAGTTTCAAGAAAAATGACTTCAAGATTTGCCTTTTCGAAGTCTCATTGGAGGGGACAAGAGTGGAAGCAGAGCGCCCACAGGAGGCCTGGAAACACCAGGCTTGTTCTCATCTTGGCTTTGCCATTTACTTGATCAATTCACTTAACCTTTCTGAACCTCATTTCCCACTTCTGCAAAATGAAGTAACTGTTCAGGACACACGGAGAATGCATGCTGAGACACTTTACAAAGTGCAAAATGCTCTGCAAATATAGTCGGAGTTTTTTTTGCCTGACCTGCCCTCTGGGTTAGTACTGCTTCCAGAGTTTAAATATTTTAACTCCAAAAGAGCACCACTGTCACAAGATCATTGGCCATTTTAGCTTCAGGGTATTTATTTGTGCAATAACTATTCAACACCTTAACTGGGTACACATCAAAATATTTAAATGGCCAAGAACCATCCCATCACGTGGTGTGATGATTACTGTGATTTCATTGGCCTTCCACGATGACCCACGCCACTCTGGCCACTTGGGACCAAGTCTTGGCACAGTTCCACAGAAGCAGAGCCAGAGATGCGGCATTTATGAAGTGCCATATTGAAACAAAGATCTCCAAAGATGCCTGTGCGGGAGTGAGGGAAGCAGGATAGGGTGGGAGAATAAGCAGGTAAATGTGGTTTCAGAAGTTTGGCCTAAGCATGATCCCCTGGAGAGCTTTGGGGCATGAATTGTAGCACACAGGTTCTGACTAATCTGCAACAGGGAAGAGATGCAGTGAGGTGGACGTTCTGCAAGCAGACCCTCTCTCCTAGAACTCAGATGAGGTCAACCAACTGATTTCCCCAGTGAGATGTATTCCCCACTGGGTTTGTGCTTTCAATCACCCAGATTGAAAAATTTCATTTGGGGCTGTTTTCCAGATCTTGATTTTCTTCCTCATTTTCAGTTCCTGCATACTTCCTCTTTCTTAGCAAGTTCCTCTGGTACTTGGTGCCTGAGATTCTAATCTTTCTGCTTAGTGGGATGTGTGTGTGTGTGTGTGTGTGTGTGTGCATATGTGTGTGTTTGGGGGAGGGGAGGCAGTCAGGAGTGGTACAGCACTCTGAGCAGTCATACATTGCCAGATAAAATGTCCTTGATCTGATAGGTTTACTTCAAACCATCAGACTGCCTTTCTCGACCATCCAGCAGCCTCCAATTGATGGATTTGCAGAGGTGTTCAAGGATAATTGGCATTTTAATGGGAAAATGCCATGTTCCTAAGTGTCAGAATAGCAATAAAATACCCCAAGGACCATTAACAAGGTTCTTGGGTAATTAATGTTGCTCACCCATCAGTCTTGGCCTCAGAACCTATCCCTTGCTTGCAGCAGGGCTTCTGGGGACACCCTGATTCTCACACACCGCTAAATTGGAATTCTAATGATCACACAGCTCTTCCCACTCAAGCTCACGAGCGTACTGAAGAGGAGTCATTGCCTCTGTCTGTCACTGCCTGTCCTCTCTTTAACCAGGGTTGGGTTGAGCTGAGAACTATGAAGACCATGGAAGACAAAAGGAATAATTCTTTGCTGACCCTTCTGGTACCAACATGCAAAGAGCATTTTGATACAATGCATCCACCATTCATTGAGCATTTACAGGTGCAAGGTCCAGCATGGTATTCGTGGCTTGGTAAGTGGGGCTGTGGCCTGCTTCCATGCATCCCCCTGGCTGGGTGTTCTAGTGTCTGCACCACTAGATGTGGTGGCCCTCATTAATGTTTAATGAGCAGTTATTATGCACCCATCTTTACACTCTTGTTACCCCCATTCTACAGATGAGGAAACTGAGACTGAGCGAGGGAAAGTGGTTTGTCCATGACCACACAGAAACTGGAAATCAAGCCTAGGCTTCCTCATTCCATACCTCAAAGATTTAACCACCATACTATCCTCTTCTCATTCAGTTTTCAAAAGCTGGGGGCAACTAATTTCTGTACTTGTAATGGGAGAATGTCCTCCTACAAAAGAATCCTTGATTCTCGTTTTGACTAAAGGATTCTTCCCACTGCTGGCTTTGAGGTAAGAGAGCTATGAGAGTCAGGGTTCTGGGGCAGTGTGATGGTGGCTCAGTGGCAGAATTCTCGCCTGCCATGCCGGAGACCTGGGTTTGATTCCCAGTGCCTGCCCATGCAAAACAGGAAACAGATGACTCACTCAAACTGGACAATTTAAGGGCAGTCTACTAAAAGTACACTACAAATCTGAGGTCAGGGTTTAAGAAACCCAGCTGGAATGGGGGGAATTCCAAGTCAGGCAAAAGCAGGGAGCTGTTACCTCCTGTTGAGAGGAAGGAAAATGGGAGGCAGCAGTTTGGGGCTACCCAAAAAGAGTACGTGAAGCTGGCTACATGAAGCTGGCTGCCTGATAGGAGCCATAGCCTTCAGTAGAGGGGCATAGCCATCCCTCAGTGAGCTGACAAGGAAGAAGTCAGGGGTATTTATTACACACCAACCTCAATCTCTTCCTGCCTTCTGCCCTCATGCCAGTGCCTGCCATTGGCCCAGTCCAACCCAAATCCACAGGGCAAGGGAGGTCTGTTCAAATAGCTCTAGGCACCGAGGCACCTAGCAGATAGGTCAGGATGTAGAACTGATCTGGAGTGGGAAACTGGAGATATCCAACACAACAGAGTAATGAAATAGAAACATGTGGGACAGGAGATTGATCAGGATTAGCTTGTGGTCCTCAAGACTGGCTATCAAGAAAAATATTCACTCACTTATCCCCCTACTTATTTGTTTTGTTCTGTTCTGTTTTGTTTATTGAGATGAGGAACATCTTGGTTTTCTTCTGCTCCTTCGTGTATTCACTTGAAGAGGAAAACTGAATTGGATCATGAGTCTGGGACCACCTAAGCACGGCAGCCCAGCCCCTTTCCCACCTGTCCCCCTTGGGGAAGAGCCTGCTGCATGAATACATGTTCTGGTTTGCTCTAAGTCTTGTGGGTATAAGATAAGTCTCTGGCCCTGAGGAAAAAGGCCTATGATTTTCTGGTGTTGCCTGACACTGGCTCCAAACTACATATAATTTGGGGATACAGTTTTATCAAAGGACTAGGCTAGATCTAAATACCTTTCTAGATCTGGCTTTTATCAGAGCCGAAACTGATATTTTGATCTCCATGTGTCTTACACTTTTGTCCTTACTGAGTTTACAAACTAACGTGGGAAAGAAAAAGCTGTATTTACTAAACCTAAAAACTAGCAGATGGGACTCAAAATTGAGGACAAAGAAGTACCTATCAGGAACCAAACAGATACACATCCAGGGATTTATTAAGAATCAGGTGAACGACCAGTCTGCCACCTTAGAGCAGGGCCCAGACTCCAAGCCCCTGTCTTTCCCCACCAGCCTGGACCAGCAGAAGACAGAACGAGGAGATATTCGGAGCTGTGTCCTAACCGGTGGGCACCTAGAGCGTAGTGTTGTGAGGCTCCCATCACAACCCACAGAGGAGGGGAGGGGTGATGCTTCATCCCTGCAGCCAAGTGAAGGGAACTTCAAATGAATCACCTACAGAATTGGGCAGGGGGAATAAATCAGAGAGAGAGGGGAAGAGAGAAGGGCCCATGCAGCAACAAGGAGTCAGGTAGATGCCAAGGAATGAGGCTCCATTTGGGCCCTCTTGTCAATAACCCACTGAAAGAAGAGCCTCAGCACCAAGGGTAGGAGCCAAGGGACTGTTCTGGTTATCTACTGCTGCATCCCCAAACTTAGAGGCATACAGCAACAACCATATTACTATATGTTATGATCTTATGGGTCAGGAATTCAGATAGGGCTCTGCTGAGAATTCTTCTGCTCCATGTGGCATGAACTGATTTTCCTCCGGTGGTATTCAGCTGGTGACCAGGCTGGCCTGGAGGGTACAAGTCAATTCATGCATGTGTCTGTTGCCTCGGTGGCAATGTCTGGAAGGCTGGGCTCAGCTGGGGCTATCAATGGGAGTAGCTAGATGTTATCACCTTTCCTGCACAACAGCCTCAGGATAATCAGACATCTCACACAGCAGCTCAGGCCTCCCACAGAGCCCCAGGCATCATTTGCAAGGTTTCTCATTACCTAGTCTCAGATGTCCCAGAATGTCCCTTCCATTGCATTCCATGGTGTATTAGTTTGCTAATGCTGCTGGAAAGTAATACACCAGAAATGGAATGGCTTTTAAAAAAGGAATTTAATAAGTTACAAGTTTACATTTCTAGTGCCAAGAAAATGTCCAAACTAAGGCACCAAGAAGAGGTTACCTTCGTTCAAGAAAGAGTGATGCCATCTGGAACACCTCTGTCAGCTGGGAAGGCATGTGGCTGGTGTCTACTTGTCCATTGCTCCTGGGCTGCATTACTTTCAGCTTTTGTTTCCTGTGGGGGCTCTTCATTTGGCGTTGTGGGCCTTCACTTAACTCCTCTGAGATACACTCTGTGTCCTGGTTTGGTTAGCATCTCCTGGAAAGGCACATAGAGATGTCTGCTGGGCCCAAATGCAACCTAGAGTCGTGTGTTGACACTGTCAGCTCTCAAGCAACTGTTCTCCAAGCACCTGCATCTGCTCTTGAAGTTTCTCCAAAATGCTTCCTGTTTTAAAGGACTCTAGTAAACTAATCAAGACCCACCTTGAATGGGTAGAGTAACATCTCCATCTAATCAAAGGGCCACACCCACAATTGGGCAGGCCACATCTCCTTGGAGATAATTTCATCAAAAGGTCATGCCCACAACTGCAAGCCCTACATCTCTGTGGAGACAATCTGAACAAAAGGGTTTTCACCCTACAATATTGAATCAGGATTAAAGGACATGACTTTTCTAGGGTATACAACACTCTCCAACTAGCATACATAGGTGAAACAAGTCACTAAAACCAGCCCAGATTCCAAGGAAAGAGTAATAAAGATCCGCAGACATCTTTTATGCACCCCAGGGGCATATGGCAGATGTCTAGCCAGAAGGCATCTCTCTGGTCA
Source organism: Myrmecophaga tridactyla (assembly GCA_004026745.1). Classification (NCBI taxonomy): domain Eukaryota; kingdom Metazoa; phylum Chordata; class Mammalia; order Pilosa; family Myrmecophagidae; genus Myrmecophaga; species Myrmecophaga tridactyla. Next base: position 24,413 of record PVIY010015028.1, read on the forward strand.
GGGAAATGCAGGTGGCTAGGCTCCTCTCTCAGGACCTTTTGTATAACTTAGTTATGTGCCCCATGAGAAAGCAGGTATTGGCTGCCAGCCCAGCAGAAGCAATGCCAGGGAAGTCATGACAGCCACAAAAGGGAAAACACACCTGGTAAGGAACATTTGTCCCTTCTTCCCCAACCTGCCTCTCAAACCCTGTAGCACTAGTGGAGAAAGACTGAGACTTGGAGGAGAAAGGGCTGACGAGCAGACCACGCGCTGGGTCCTCTCAAGATGCCTTGGGCCGAAGCTGGGTATGCTCCAAGGGCTAGAAGATGAGAATAAACCAGATATGAGATAGAAACTTGAAACTAGCCTGGACTGGACTTGTAAAGCCTACAGGTGACTGGAAAGCTATGGGGTTTGACTGAACTCTCACTAGGGGAGATTAAAGATAGCACAGTGAAGGAGTAATTAGAGAAAAATAAAACTGTTTTATCCTTACTGAATCCAGTCTATTCGGTTAGGAAGTAATCGCTGTGTAACTAACACATGAATATGATGTGGTTAATAAGAGGTTTGTAAGCCTGAAACATGCTCCTTTCTGAAGACACTGAGGGACTTAAAGCTCTCCTAAATGACCCATGGTCAGGGCTTACCATCTGTGCTTGGGAAGGAGCAGGGACGCTGTTAAGAGGTGGAGAAGGAAGTGGAAAAAAAAATGAACCAGGCCAGTAGGTGGGGAGGGAGAAGAGATGGGAGACCAGAGAGTGCAGACGAAGAGGTGCTCCTAAGTGCCTGAGACAGGGTGCCTGGGGAGAAGGGAAAAGCCACGCCCTGTGCCATCTTCTGGCATCGGGCCTTGGTGCAGGCCTTCCTTTCCAGCCACTGTGAGGGGCGATATCTAAGGTAAACCACTGACAGCAGGAGCATGAGTCCCACCTCTAAGTTTCCAAGAGCTCAGGAGGAGCATCACTCACTCACAGTGGGTGAGTATTAAAAATGATATTACCTGTCCCAGTCAGGGTCCTGGCAGGACACAGGGAGCTCTCAGTGCGGATAACTGGAGGAATAGTTAATAAGACACTATTTGCAAAGAAGTGGGCAGGATGTTTCTAGATACCTAGAAACCCAGGGCTGGTAACAATGAGCTTTCACCACCTTGGGGCCTGAAGAGATGAGGAGGGGGCAGTCTGGGAGGGCCTGGAGGTTGCCTGATAGGAGCCGTGACCTTTGAGGGATGCCTCCAGGCCAAAGCAACTCACAGGGAGTGAGGGGGAATGAAAGGGTGGAGCCCAACCAGAAACTAGCGGACAGAGAGGTCTCTGATGTCATCTGCACAGGGCAGCCTCCTAGGCACGCAGCAGGGCGGAGGATGGTAGAGGGTGCATGGGGAGGAACAGTGGAAAATATCCAGGATTGTGACAATAAAAAAATAGCATCTGTGATAGCTACCAAACCAGCACTCATAAAACTCCAGATCCTGTACAGAGTATCCACCAATTTAATCCTCACAACTTTATGGGTATAATTTCTATTAGTATCCCCATATGACAGATGATGAGACTGAGCCTCAAAGCCCACCATCACACAGCTCCAAAGTGGTAGAACAGGATTCAAACTAGCTGCTTGGGCTCCAAAACCTGTGCCCTTGAACTTGGACTATTCTTTCTCTTATTACCCAGGAAAATGGGGAGGCCTGGGCCTCAGAATTTAGCAAAACCCCAGCACCTTTGGAGATCTAATGTCTCCTACTAAGAGGAGAGGAACTTTGGAGACGTTGCCTCTCCTGGAATTCTCAGTCATGGAAAGGACCAGAATGAGTGGGATGGGGGTGCTCGCAGGGGATCACGTGAAAGGCTAATATTTTTTTAAGGTAAAATCATAACTCTCTTACATGTAAAAAAGAATAAAGAATTTATCACACTAATTCATGCAGGAGCCAGTTAAATGCCTCAACTGCTTCAAAGATGAATTTTTAAAAAGCAGACACATATGGATTTGCTAATTGATGTGTTATCAACCTCTTTTGAGTATGGGGTGGAGGTGGGGGGGTCAACTGTATCTTCACTGGACAAACTTTGTTTGCATTATCAGTTTCCTACAATTTACAGAGTTTTGAAATCACACACATTAAAGACAATTAAAGGCACAGGCTCCGACAGGATCAGATAACCCACCTGGAAGAGGGCGCCTAGTATTACAATGAAAAGACATCGGATCATGTTTTTTGCTCTTATGAAAGACCTTCCCGATTATTCTTGACAATTATGATTGCAGTCATGTGTGAGTTTCTAGGTCTATCGCCCATGTGTTGTCCAAGTTTGGCAGTGCCTGACTGTTGAAGCAAGAAGCCAGCAGAGGGGAACTTCACTCTCCTCTCCTCAGACAGCCCCCTCACCTGTCTTCCCCCTTCTGGGCAGCTTCCCTCAATCAATTCCCATACTGGGCTCCTTGAACGACCTCGACCTCGGGCCCTCCTTCATTTCAGGAGAAAATCCCTCTCTATCTTTCTGTTTCCCGTCTCTCAGCAACTCTTATCTCTTCCCTTTTTTTGGTGATAAACTATAAAGGCTAATTCATTAGCAACTGAAAAACTAGTTCCTCTTTCTCAACTGCCAAGTGTGTTTAATCCTTAAACTCTCCAAGTAGCAGAGGGAAATTCTTTGCTTTCCATCCTTCTAACTTACTACATGATTTACTTAGTCTCTCTCCCTTTATTAGAACATCAACTCCTGGGGAGGGGTGTGTGTGTACGTGCAGGGATTTTGTTTCTTTCATTCATTACCATATCCCCAGCACCTAGGAACAATGTCTGGCACATAGTAGGTGCTCAATGACCATTTGTTGAATGAATGAATGAATGAATGAATGAATGAATGAAAATAGTCTGAGCTTTCATTTCGTTCCACATTTGATTCACTCCAGGTTTCACCCTACCTTTTACCTAAACTATGAGGCATCTTTCTTCAATTTCCTCTTCCTTCTCTGCTTTACTTAATCTCTCTGAAAGTTGCCTGAGATCAGAGAGGAGGAAATGGAATCTGAAAGTTCCAGAACTCCTGACAAATCAAAATGCAGTCAGCCCAGACACTCAGAGCCTAATGAATACTCTCAGACAGGACAGATCCAGGTTTTATGAGACCTGAGGCTGATACATTTGGGGAGTAGGGGGGCTCTTTAGGAAAACTAAAATAGAAAATTAGGTATGAAGGGCTTCCTCTCCTGTCAAGGTGGGCCTGGAGCAAGGGCCCACCTGGGAGTCTGGTACAAAGGCCGAACGTCAAGCCTCACCCCCGTCCAGCTGAACCAGAATCTGCCTCTTAAGAAGGTCCCCAGGGATTGATGGAGATGCACATTAAAGTAGACTTACAACTTCACACAGCCCCATCAGCTCCCCGCACCTCCCAGCGGCCCTTGGGAGCGAGGAGCCCTGAAGCATCTAGGTGTAGCCTTCTGTGGTCTCTAGACTCTGTAGAGTCTAGCCAGCCGGGCTGGCTGCTGGCCAGGGCTGCAGGGTTTCAGTCTGAGGGACCCAGAAGCTGGAGTTCTGACCAGGGCATTGACAGTATCTGCTTGTCATCCATTAAGGGCCCCTGGTAAGTCCTAGCACAATCGAAAAGGAGGATTCTGGGGCAGGCATAGTGTTTGGGGCATTCCTCCCTACCCTGGGGTGTGTGTGTGTGTGTAACAGAAGCTACATCCCCCTCAGGCCTTAGCATTGTAGCACGCTGCTGTGATTTCCAGTGGCCAGCACTTACAAGCCACCTGAGGACTTTCTGTGGCAGCTGGGGCCCCTCTGCTCACAGGCAGGCTGCGGTAGAGAGAATCCATGTCCCCTGCACCTCCTCCCCGCCCCTGCCGCAGCCCTCAGCAATGACCGATGGGAGTGGGAGGAAGGTACCAGCCGCCTGAGCAATTCGGTGGGGTTACTGAGGTGCATGTTGGACACCGGCTTCCCCAGGAGATTGTGCTGCAGGTACCCACAGTGATAAATTACCCAGTAGCACACCTTTTCCTGCGCACCTTCCCTTCCTGGTTTCTTGGAATTCCCTGCTCGATAACGAATTGCGCTACAACCCTTGTCTCAGGAGTGTTACTGGGAAACCCAGCCAGGACAGACGGAAGAGGGGCTGCGGCGAAGAGCCCGGGCTGATTTTTCTCCCTCTATTAACCATGACGGCATCTGCCAAGCCAGACCACTTCCTGGGGAGCAATCCAACTCGGCATGGAATAGGAGCTGTGGAAAGAAGTGGGGCGCAGACCTCCTGCCCGCCGAGCAGGCGGGGCTTCAAGTTGCTGTTTTAACTCAGGGCTTCCCAACCTGGGCGCTGCTGACGTTTCTTGTTGGGGGAGGTCCTGGGCGCCGCGGGGTGCTGAGCTGCGTCCCTGCCCCCTACGGATGACAGAGCGGTAAGCACCCACCCAACTGTGCTAACCAAAAATGTCTTCAGACATCGCCCAACGACCCCTCAGGGGCAAAATCACACCCAATGGAGAACTGCCGGGTTAATTGAACCTTTTTTCTTCTGAGCCACACAACAGGCAAAAACTAGCCTCACCATTTTCCCTCCGCGGTAAAACTTAAAGCCTTTTGGTTTACCTCTGCTGCTTCTACCCTCTGCCTTGCCTTGCTCCAAGCCCTCATTATAAAAACCCATTTGTCACCGCTCCTTTTTCAAGGATGGATTTCCAGATTGTCTGCTGACTGGGATCATGTTTCCGGTAAAAAAAAAAAGTCCAACAAATCACCTCCCTTGCAGCTCAGGATGACAGAGTGCCCTCAAGTGGCAAGAAGCTGCCATTCCCTCTGGCTCCCCTCCAAATTCCAAGCTGCTCCGGAAAGAACTGTGGAGGGCAAGGGTATTTTCCCAGCTCATTTCTCCTTAAAAAATTCACTTTCTCACATTTTTGTCTTGAATCTTCAGCAGCATCTTGTTCATGCTGCTTCTACGTGGAGCGTGTTTCTGAGTGCATCTGTGACATGTTGAGCCTGGGCTCCTATGATGTGTGTGTGCTTATGGGAGTGTGCATTTTCATAGCCTGGTCAGTGACAGAGGAATGCAAATGGGGTACACGCTGGGGAAGGAGGCTGCCAGCCCCACCACACTGAGCCAGCACGAGGCAGGCCTGTGTGTGGATTGAGGGCTGCCAGTCCTGTCCTGATAATCAGAACCAGGGGATGCAGAGAACGGGCTGGGAAAGAGACAGTCCACCAACTGCTGGCACAGAGGGTTCATTCAAGTGGCCTCCAACAAGGCTCTGTTCTCTCTCAATTCCCCAGTGTTAGCACATGGTAGCAGCCAGAGGGGAACCGGATCCAGTTTTAAAGTTTCTGAGGTCTGCTTCAGTCGCAGGAATGCCACTCCTGCAGGGATGCTTCAGAAGATGGGAGATGAGGGAAGTGCCTGTTTTAGTTCATAAAAGCTGCTGGAATGCAATATACCAGAAACAGAATGGCTTTTTAAAAAGGGAATTTTAAAAGTTACAAGTTTATCTTTCTAAGCCTATGAAAATGTCCAAATTAAGGAATCCAGTTAAAGATACTCAGTTCAAGGAAGGCCAATGGATCTGGAACACCTGTCAGCTGGGTAATCACATGGCTGGGTATTCAGCTGGCATCTGCTGCACTTTTGCTCCTGGGCTCCATTGCATTCAGCTGAAACATTTTGCTTCTCTGTGGCTGGTTTTCATATCTTGGCTTCTCTTGGCTCTCTCCAGGTTCTGGTTTGCTTAACATCTCATGGCAACATCTACTGGGTTCCAGGCATCTCCAAACATCCAGGTCTCTGTCAGCTCTAAGTTCTCTCCAAAATGTTTCCTCTTTTAAAGGAATCCAATAAACTAATCAAGACCCACCTGGAATGGGTGGAGTCATATCTCCATCTAATCAAAAGACCCCACCCACAACTGGGCATGCCACATCTCTGTGTAGATAATCTAATCAAAAGTTTCCACCCTGCAATATTGAATCAAGATTAAAAGAAACAGCTGCCCCCTCAAAATTGAATTAGGATTAGAACATTGCTATTCTGGGGTACATAGTACTTTCATGCTAGCACAATGCCCAACTATAAAACGTGTTCAGTCTATTTCGTACAGAGTGGGCAAATGCACAGAGAACCAAGCTAAGGAGATGTTCAGGCTGGAAAGAAGAAGAGATCCTTCCTAGCATATGGGCTAAGAAAGAAAGGCTTTGGGGATAGGGTGGGAATCCAGGCTTACCTGTCTCTCCCTCCAATACCAACCAAGTCCATTATGAGCTCTGCAGCATGTTTTAAGATAAGTACAGCGCAGACCATGCAAAACAGGGTTTTTCACCTAAATGAAGTCTGCTCACTGCTAACTCTCTTAAGAATCGGTGTTTCTCTGATATCAGACTTTCCTATGATTGCACAAAGTCTGCCTTCTGGCTGGACTGGAGGCTCTGTGGATACACCATGGCACCCGCCTCATTCATCGCTGGGGCCCAGCACGTAACACAGGGCCTTGGCCCTAGAGGTGTTCGGTCTTTGTTGAATGAGTGGGTGAGTGAATGAATGAATGAGTAGGGTTTAGAAGGGCAAAAGGAAAAAGAGAGGTAGTTCCAGGGTGACAGAATAGCAAAAGACAGGAAAGTACAGAGCTGTTGGGAAGCAGTGAGGAAGCACATTCTGACTAGAGAAGAGGGGTGATGTAATGAAGCAGCGGGAAGGGTCCCGAAGCCTTCAAGGGTCAAAGGAACACCGAACTTAATTCCCTAAGTCAGTTGACATTTGTCCTAATGGCCCCCTTCTTTTACTTAACAAATATTTTGTTATCACCCCTTTAAGATTCTGAAATGACATTTATTTTTTAATAAACCTACTTATGTAATTTTTAAAAGGCATATAATGGCTCTAATATAAAGGAGAAATCGAAGACATAGTAGTGATAATATCACATGAATTTCAATATGTAAATGTCCAAGCATGGATTCATTAAGACATATAATGAAATAATTAGCTGCTTACAAATTATGGTGAAGAAGTTTGGATTTCAGAAATGTTAGGCAATATTCAGCTGAATATTCAAATATAGGGGGAATCACTGTAGATGCAACACCTACAAATGAAGCTGTTATAAGTCTTGAGCTTTGGCAGCTCAAATACCTTAAGGAGTGTTGCCATTGGCGATGTGATTTTTCAAATGGAGAATAATTTTTGATAACCATTTGAATAAAACAAGGGACATAGCTATCCCTTGATTTATACTTTAGTTGCATTTCTAGAAACTTCAATATAAATCCAGGTAATAAATCCATGCAAAAATTTTTGTACTGGTAGGTAGATGAAATTAAATTGTTGCATAATATTAACTCCAAAACTTAGTGGCTTAAAACAAATTATAATCATTTAATATCTTCCACACTTTCTGAGGATCAGGAATTCAGACAGCATCACAGGTACAGCTTGTCTCCATGATGTCTGGAACCTCAGGTGGATTATTCAAAGGCTGAGAACTAGATCATTGAAAGATTTGACTGGACCTGCAAGATCCACTTTCTAGAAGGTTCACTCACATGCCTGACAAGTTGTGCTGGCTGTTGGCAGGAGACCTCAGTTGTTTCCTATGCAAATCTCCCCACAGTGCAGCTTGAATGTCCTTGCAATTTGTCAGCTAGCTAGCCCCCCAGAGTGAGTAATTCAGGACACATAGGGACAGACAGAAGCTACACTTTTCATAATCCAGCCTCAAATGTGACATAGCATCACCGCCATATTCTGCTCCCTGGAAGTGAGTCACTAAGTCTGAACCACATTTAAGAGGAGAGAAATTAGGTTCCATGCTTGGAATGGAGTATTAACAAACTTGCAGGCATATTTTAACACTACTGCAGCCCAGGTGACGCAAAACAGCGTTTCACCTACATGAAGTCCACTCAAAAATTGTGTGGGACATGGGAAAAAATTCATGGGGGAGAGTCTTGTATATTACAGGATGTTTGGCACCCTGTAACCACATCCCTACACTACTAAATGCCAGTAGCACTTTCCTATTATTGTGACAACCAAAAACATCCCTTCTATTTCCACAATTCCCTGTCCTTGGAAACCACCATAATGGGCAACTGAAACCGACTGAAAGTTTGCCTTATGGGAAGCCACAAAATCAGACCCAGGTCATTGGTTATTCTAGCAGAAGTATGCAGGAAAAGCTCCCATTGCTTTTAAAATATAAACCAAAGCCGAAATGAGGACTTTTTCCATTCTCATTCTCAGCCCTTGCCAACCCCTCCACAGCCCTTCCCTTTTCTCTTTCTCTCCGCCTTCCAGTTCCACCGGCCTTGTTTAGAATCATCATATCGTCAAGCTCCCTTGTGGCTCAGGGCCTTTGTACCTGCTCTTCCTCCTCTGAAACATTCATCTCCTCTCACACACCCATCCCTCTTCAACCTCATTCTCACCATTAAAAAAAAAACAAAAAACAAGATCACACCTCCCTGGTTCCCTCACAAGATTCCAGATTCCTCTGAAAGCACAGTTCGCTGTCCAGTTCAAATCCTTATTGAAGTTTTTACTCATAGATGTGTGTGATTCCATGTTCAATTTCTGTCTCCCCTGTACAAATGTGAGCTCAATAATGGCAAAAGGGAAGGCATGAGGGAAGGAGGGGGGAGGGAGGGAGGGTTAGAGGAAGGAGGAAGGGGATGAAACTTTTGCATTCGCCGCAGAGCTAGGCAACCTCAGACACCATGGGAAAGTTTACTCCTCCTTTTGCACTCCCTGAGTGAGCAGCTCCACATATCACCTGGTGGGAGGAAAGAGGGGGAAGGCTCCCGTCCCTATTGAAATATTGGTAAAGATACATATCGGACTGTGCCTGCGCACACATAAAGAGGCATATTATCTCCCCAGTTTGCAATGAGCAAATGCCACTGCTAATGGTGGTGTTGCTAGGTTGTTCTGTTGAGCATGATTTTCTGTTTCAATTACTGCAGCGGTGATGATTTAGCAGCCAGAGAGCCCGAGAGCTGCTCCTGTGGGCAACAGTCGATGGGAGAGAGATGGCCTGGGTTTCTGTCCTCTGACTTTCTCTCTCTGCCTCTCACGGTGTAATAAGAGCATTAGCCTTTGCTGTTCCACGCAGTAGACCCTGCAGTTGAGGGTATGGCCAGCCCATCACTGGGAGTGATCTGGGACTCGTCGTGGGGTCACGCTGTAGACTGAGCCTTTGGAGTGGTGTACAAGAAATCTGGTAATCACCACTAGCATCTAGAGAGCACTGATGGTGCCAGGCACTCTGCCATAGAAATGCTTCCTGCCGGGCTTGCCCTGTGTGTCCTGACAGGCTTGCCTCTCAGCCCGGTGGCTGCTGTTTTCATTAACACCCCATTGTATGGCTGATTTCACAGAGGCTCAGGGAGGTTGTAAGCACTAGTTGCCATAACAGATTACCACAAACGGGATGGCTTAAAACCCTAGACATGTATTCTCTCACAGATCTGGAGGCCGGAAGTTCAAAACCAAAGTGTCAGCAGGCCCAGGCTCTAGGGCAGAATCCTTCCTTGCCTCCTCCAGCTTCTTGTGGCCCCAGGCGTTCTCTGGCTCCTGGCAGCACAGCTACAGCCTCTGCCTCCAGGTCCACACGGCCTTCTTTTCCCTGTGTGTGTCTCCGTCTCTGTGTCCAAATTCCTTTCTTCTTATAAGGGCAGCAGTCATATTGGATTTAGGTCCTCTCCTAATCCAGAATGACCTGTCCTGATTACGTCTGCAAAGGCCCTATTTCCAAATAAGTTCACGTCCACAGGGGCCCGAGGTTAGGACTCGAACATATCCTTTTGGGTGACACCATTCAACCTACAACAGCTGCTGAAGGTCAAAGAACTAGAACACAGGGGAGCAGAGACCATCAGATTACCCAGCCAGAGCTCTTAACACCCCGTGCGGCTGGTTCCTTTCTTACACGCCAGCCAGGATGGGACACTCCATCCCCCCAACCCCCCTCATCATTCACTGGCTCTGCCCTTGCAGGCTTTGGGGTGATTTCCAAGGTGTGTATGTTGCAGGGGGGAGGAATTTCTGGCTAAGCACTGGAGAGGAAGGTGGGCTTCATTCATCTGCCCCCTGGAGAGACACCCTCCCTCGGGGAAGACCACAGGTGCCACTCTTAAAATCACTGCCTTCCCCTGGAGATTTGTGAAAAAGCTGCTATGGAGACCCTGCACTCAGTGGGCTAGAGAATACCCAAAACTTCCCCAGAGGGTAGAAATTTCACATGGATCTGCCCAGGAAAGGAAGGCGTAATGATAACAATCGCTTCTCTTTTTATTGCTCTCCACAGTGAAAGTGCCTTCATGCATATTATTTCCGTGTTTATTGACTGCTCCAAGTCTAGCCTCCAGCTTCACGGAACGTGAGTAGCAGCTGTAGCCGCAGAGGGCGGGAGCTACAGAGGTTCCCCGGCTCCTGCTCAAAGCCCCGGTAGTGTCCTTGCAACCCAAGGTCCAGTCGGGTCCCCTGAGTTCTGTTCCTCCAGCCCTTCCACCCATTTCGTAAGCTCCTAACTTCTGTGTTCGGTTCTTTTCTGCTTAAAATACCTGGTGTGGTTTTGGTTCCCTATGCTAAACCCTGACTGATGGGTCTTACTTCTAGTTCCTGAGACCCTGGCCCTGAAACTTTCCCTTCTTTACTTGGGGCTTCTTCGTGTCCTTCTCTCAACATCACCCAATATTCTCGTTCATTTTTTTTTTTTTTACAATTTAAGTTGAGTTCATTTTCCTTGCAGCTAAAGGAAGAGCTATGATAAATCACTTGTGCCATCTTATTTAATTAACTCTTTCAGCATGCTTTTAGAGTAAATAGGCATTGTCTGCCCATTTCTTTTCTTTTTTCTCTCCGTTTTTTTTTTTTTTTTTTTTTTTTTTTTTTTTTTTTTTTTTTTTTGCATGGGCCGGCACCAGGAATCAAACCTGGGTCTCTGGCCTGGCAGGTCAAAACTCTGCCTGCTGAGTCACCATGGCCCATCCATCTGCCCATTTTATAGATAGGGAAACTGAGGCTCAGAAAGTTCTACTTGGTATTAGGTATGAGTTAGCAAAAGGCACCCCTTTTGAGGGGGATGGATTTCAAAATAGTACCCAATCTGAGCAGATGAATTAGGAAAGAGTAACCCTTCCTCTGGGTTGATGGAACTGCAAAGCCAGAGAGTGGAGCTTGGGCTGCATTTCAGTTCCCATATGCCCCCTCAGCCAGGCACAAAAGGACACAAACTACCCAAATGTACATGCATGTAGGGCCCTAGTTAAGTGTTTGCCCAAGGTCACATAGTTCTAGGTGGTGGGGCTGGGTTTCAGACCTAGTTTTCTTAATCCTTTTAACAACATTACTGCTTGACAGTGACCTAATTTACTTGTCTCTTAGCATTTGCATGTTTTCATGTTGTTGCTTAATATTTAACGCCTATGTAGATATTGATAGATTATCTCTTCTTAGTGCCTGGTGCAGTGCCTGCACTTGCAGCTATTCAGTGGGTGCTTATACATGCCCCTATGCCTAGTAGAATCCATTTTATCAATTAGTTACTCAATAAAGATTTCTTATTAATAATGATAGTAATTGTGATAATAAGATTTTCCTGAAAGAAATGAGGAGGGTGTACCAGGTTTAAGGAATGGCCTGAACAAAAGTGAGCAAGAAGGGATGGGCATAGGGTTTAGAAATAACAGCAAGAAGATTGGTCCAAGTAGGAAAAAGAATGTGTGTCAGGGTAGTGGTTGGAAATAAGATTGGCTGAAATTAATCCTAATCCCACATCCAACTCCACCATGTACAATTAACCTAGACCTCTATTTATGAGAAGAATTTGAAGCAAAGGCCACAAAACCAATATATCATAGTTCTCCAGGGACTGAAACCACGGCCAATGACATGAACGACCATCAGTGTTCTTCAACCCTAAGAGCTTGAAGAGACCAATAGCCATAAAACACATCCTATAATTAAAACTGTCGACCACGATCCATCTAGGATTTCAGGTTCTGTGGGAAAGCGGGAGGTGGTGGGGAAGGGAGGCAAGGAGGTGAAGAGTATGATGTGTTCTACAAACTCTAACCACTCTCTTTTTGGCGGTGTATTACATCCCTGATACTGTAACAGTCTTGCCCTTTGTCATACACATTTGTCATAATATAAATATGGGTGATAATATTAGATGAGTCTGGTTAAGAACCACAACTGCCAAAATAAAGAGCATTTGGGGACCAGATTAGGTCATGAAGAAAACAAATTGCCAGTGAAACCAAGGAGTCTATCCTTCTGGTAAATACCATTAGCAGTTTGATACCTGAAAATGCATGCCTAAATGTCACCCATTATTGTCCTCAACTTGCCTGACTGTGAAACTCTTGCTCTAAATAAGGTGACTAGTGTAAGGCTCCTAAAATAGTTCCTGTCATACACATGGTCACTCTGGAGTGACCATAAGTGGGTATTCGTTCCTCATCATCTCTTCATCCATGTGGTGGTTGAGTTCATGTGTCAACTTGTCTGGTTTATGGTGCCCACTTCTTCAGTCAAGTGAGCTTTGGCCTATTTGCTATTGTGAGGGAATTTCATAGATAGGTGTGCTGATTTAAAACTGTTATCTACCCCCAGAAAAGCCATGTTCTTTAACTCTGATTTAGTATTGCTGGGTGGGATCTTTTGATTAAGTTGTTTCCATGGAGATGTAACCCACCCAATTATAGGTGGGACCTGTTGATTAGGTGATTTCCATGAAGCTGTGTCTCTACCCATTCAAGGTGGGGTTGATTACTGGAGTCTTCTAAGTGGGAATCATTTTGGAAAAAGCTTTTGAGTCCACACAGCCAGAGACCTTTGGAGATGCAGAAAGAATATGTCCCTGGGAAGCGATAGGAAGAAGCCAGGAAAGAAAGCTAGCAGGCATTACACTCAGCTGACAGAAGTGTTCCAGACCCATCAGTCTTTCTTGAATCAAGGTATCTTTCCCTGGATACCTTAGTTTGGACATTTGTATAGCCTTAGAACTGTAAACTTACAAGTTAATAAATTCCACATTCCAGCACCATTGACAAACTAAAACAATGGGTTTACATGTATACTCATTTGGTTGACTCTACAGTTGATTGTATCTGCAATTGACAAAGAAGATTGACTCAGCATTGAAGCAAATCTCCTTCATCCCATCAGTTGGAGGTCTAAAAGCCAGACTGATGATTTCAGAAATCATTCTCTACTTCAGCCATCCAGCTTCTCCTGGAGAATTCAACCTCACCTTCATTGAAGTTTCCAACTTGCAGCCTGCCTGACAGAATTCAGACTTGCTAATCCCCATGATCAAATGAACCAGCTCTTATAATAAATAAATAAATGTATGTATATGAGTTTTGTTTCTCTGAAGAACTCCAACTAATACAACCAGCAGTTGGCAATCCAGCTATCTCTTGGCTAAGGACTTATAGATGCTAGGTAAAGTTGAGGAGAAATCGGGGATTCACAAAAATAGGGATCCAACACCGTGTGTTCACACTTGTGCAATGTTCCATGTTCTTTACATTCTGTACTTCTCATGCCCGTCCTCGCCCACTTGGCCTGAGTCCCACTCCTTGCTGTTTCCACACTCTATTATGTATCTTCAGGGGACTGACACTTGCCAACTGTGTTTCCAGGTTCCCCTCTCAGCTGGTTTCCACCTAAGATTGGCCACTTGGAGGCACTGGGGAAAACTGAAGAGCAAGAGGAAGGAAGATACCAGGGTATTTTACCTCCTTTTGCTTAGGGTATCTTTGGCAGCAGCTGTTCACCCACCCTGACCCACCCACCCCTGTGGCTCCAGCCCCCATCAGCAAGCCTGCTAGGTGGCCCCAGTTCCTGGGCCCACTAGCTCCTCTCTTCCTACTGTCCCTGCAGCCTGGGAGTGCAGTGGCCTCCCACCCTTGCTCATCTCTAAGTTGCCTCACTTAGCACTGAATGCCTTTGTGGCCTTTTTCATCAGCTGTGGCTCAAGTCCTTATATTTACTCTCCTCTGTTTTAAATACCTTCCTGTGGAACCCTGACTGGGACAAAACCCAGGGTGCAGGTTTTAGTGCAGTAGCTTTATTAGGATCTTTCTGGTTACAAGTAAAACTGATATGAATTTGCTCCCTAGTTCTCAAGTTAAGAGATGGATTGTTTGCTCTTCTCAAATCAAATTAAAACAGGATTAAGCCCCCACCAACCTGGCTGGCTGGAGGCCTCACCGGGACTCCTCTGTTCTGCATCTGTGAATCTCAGGCTCACACGCGGTTTAGGGAATGGGCAGGGAACTGGTCCTTGGTCCATGGGGTTCCCCATTTTTACCATGGTTCCTTCTGCTTCATGACCCTGCTGTCAAGTTCGGGTCCTCCATCATTTTTCAGGGACTGCTTGTCTGGGTGAGCCTCAGAAATGCCCCTGCTGATGGGCCTCTCCACCCCTGGCTGCCTCAGCCATTGGGGATCCTTAATGATGCTCTTAAGGCCACGTTTCTAGCCCCACCCCCACCCTACAGAATCACAGCTCCTTCTGGCTACTGTGTAAGACCACCCCAGCTCTAGTGGAAGCCAACAACTTCCATCTCCTCAATGTCCCTGGGCCAGGCCACACCCTCTCTTGCTCAATTCTGAGTTCCCCCACCTCACAGCTCCATCATCCCAGGGGCCTAGAATAAAGGCCTCCATGGAGGGATACAGGTTAGGCAGGGCCCACAGATGCATTTTGTTTCGCTCTCAGTGTTTTTAACATTTAAAAAATGATTTCTAATTTGTTGCAACCTTTTAAAATTATTTGCGATGTTTTGAAATTAAAAAAATCTTTACACAAAAATCTGAATTTGACTCTACTCTTTAAAAAATCAGCCAGAGTGATCTCATGTATTTTGATGCCAAGACTCAGACGGAGCTGAAGAGCAGCACTCCTTTAGTAAAGGCCTTGCTCCTGGTTTGTCTCATTTGATGAGCATCTCCTACCTGGCCCTGAGGCGCCAGGTGCACTGGTTCCAGCTTAGAGTTTCAAAAACAAAGGCCTGTGCCATTATTTCCTGGTGACAGTCCAGGATCCAGAAACTTAGATGTTCTGGGAAATGGAAGGAAACACACCTCTCATTTTGTATGTATGATTATTCTATTACTAGCACTACATTTTTTATAAAAAGATGTAATAGTTTCTCAACCTGGTTAGCCTATTATGAAATTAACAGAAAACCCAGTGTGTAGTAGTTTAAGCAGATAACATGAATTTGCAAAGATACAGGGATAGTTCTGAGAACTCAGGCGTGAAAAATACACATAAGTCTCAGGAAGGGACCAGAATGGTTATCTAGAAAGTTTGGATTGTCTTTCCAGCTCTCATCTGTGCTCTATCGGGCCTGCTTCATCCTTTCTCTGACTCCCCAGAAGCTCCTCTTCTGCTTCTTCGTGAAAGATGTGCCCCCTCTCCCTACCAACTACCAGGCACCCCAAGACAATGTCTCTCGCTCATTGGACAGCACAGTTGTCACAATTAACAGTTCCCAAGGAGGGTCTCTGATTGGCCCAACATGCAGCAACAGCTCTTTGCAAACAGTCACCGGTGGCTATGGGAGATGCAATGAGTTAAGGGGATGTGGTTGCTGAGGGTAGATTGTGTGAACAGAGCAGACACTCTGAAGGTGTCCTCTGTGTGTGACACTGACGCAAGCAGAGAATACAGGCATCCCACCTCCCACCTGTAGCCCCACAGCACATGTGCCAAGGCTGAGGAGCTATTGCTATTGGAACCATCTCGGTCTGAGAACCTGGCACAGAAAAGGGCACCATGAGCAAGTCATGAAAAATTCATTAAATGCCTGCCTCTCTGTGAGGGAAGCAGTGCCAAACCTCATTCATGCTCATCATTAATTCAGACCCAGGCTGGACTCTCTGGCTCACAGCTTTCAGTTTAAAACAAATGAGCCTGGGTGTACAGTCAGCCCATGGTTGTCTGCAGGTGATTTATGCAGATACTGATTTCTCTCTGGCAAACCCTCCTGTCAAAGTTATTGCCAGTTAACAGATTCTATGCAGCCCTAACTACCCCTTGGAGGACATTTGGGGCTCCGGATTTGCAGTTAGCACCTTTCTCTGCTTAATTACAGCTTTATTGATATCATAGCACCCTCTATTTACTTTGCCTGTTGAGATGCTTGCTGAAAGCCAAAACCACCTGCCTGGCTCCAGGGAAGGTTAGAGATGCAGACCTTTCATCAAACACAGAATAAGCTGTCTGCCCCTGGGGAGAAGTGGCCGGGAGGAACTGGAAAGCACCAGGTGGAAAAATTGGCTCTCTGGTTCCCTGCCTCTCTCGAGTCAGGTGTTCACCAAGGGGCTTTCTTTTATTCTTGGAATAAAATGATGGTTCACATTAGTGAGCTCTTGCTTTGCACCTGTCACTTTGTGTGGTGGCCAGCCTCCAAGATCCTTGTCTCCTGAAACTCATGTCGTGGAGTAGTTCCTTTCCACATGGAACTAGAGCCCAACTGTGTAACCAAGAGAATTCTGCAGAAGGCATGATGTGACACTTCTGAGGCTGGGCTATAAGAGATATTGCAGCTTCTGCCTTGGCCTCTTGGATAGGTTGCTCTGGGGGGAGGTAGTACCATGTTATGAGGATACTCAAGTAGCCATGTAGAGAGAAACTGAGACCATCATCCAGCAGCCAACACCTACTTGCCAGCCAAGTGAGTGAGCCACCTTGGAAGTGGATGCACCAGCCCTCATTTAAGCCTTCAAATGCCTCCAGCTCCCAGCATTCAACTGTACCAGCTGAGGTCCCAGACATCACGGAGGGGAGATAAGCTGTTCCAACTATTGTCCATCTGAATTCCTTATCCACAGAAACTGTGAGATCTAACAAAGGATGATTGTTGTTTTAAACCAATAAGTTTTGGAGTGATTTGTTATAGAGTAATAGTCACTGACATGCTCTGCTTTTGCTTTACTGCATTATATCATTTAATCCTTACAACACCCCATGAAACAGACGCTATGTGGCCACAGATGAGGAAACTGAAGCACAGAAATTTTCGTTTCCTGCCTCAGCTACATAAGGTGTCCCGTCCACCTCCCCTCATTGCTCCCCTCCATTTGCCTTACTGCAAATACCTGTAACTTTCCATCTGATAGTTTTCTCTCCACTCCTTATGGGGCAGGCCAGAATCACCTGGCCTGGGAGTTATGCTCCCAGGAGCAGCCCTTAGCTAATGGAAGATATGAGTTAGAGGATAAGCACCCAGCTTCTTTGTTTGGGGGCAGAATCACTCCGAGTCATGTTTTTTACTGTCTCCCAGAGTTCCCACTGAGATGGAGCCTGCTCCATAGCACACTTTTTTTATCAGCTTCCTTTCCTTCCTAGTTTCACTTCCCCACTCACAAATAATGATTTGGGGGGTCATTTTCCAAATTAACTACTTATACTCACATCCTGGTCTCAGGGTCTGTTCTAGTTTGTAAAAGCTGCTGGAATGCAATATACCAGACACAGAACAGGTTTTTTAAAAGGGGAGCTGCAAGTTTATAGTTCCAAGGCTGTGAAAATGCTAAATTAAGATAAGGCTGTAAGAGTGTCCAGATTAAGGCACCCAGGGGGAAGATACTTTGACTCAAGAAGGCCAACAGGTCCAGAACACCTCTCTCAGCTGGAGAGGCACATGGCAACATCTGCTAGCTTTCTATCCCAGCTTCTTGCTTGGTGAAGTTTCCCCAGGGGCATTTTCCTTCTTCATCTCCAAAGGACTCTGCTGTGTGGAATCTGTGGGTTCCGGTGACTCTAAAGCTTTTTCCAAAGTGGATTCCTCTTAAAGGGTTCCAGTAAGCAACCCTACCTTGAATGGGTAGAGACACATCTCCATGGAAATCACCTAATCAAAGGTTACCACCCACAATTGGGTGGGTCACATCTCCATGGAAACAATAAAAAAGATACCTCCCAGCAATACTGAATGAGGATTAAAAGACATGGCTTTTCTGGGGCACATAATAGCTTCAAACCGGCACAGTGTCCATTTCTGGAGGTACTCTGCCTGAGACAGCCTGGCAGTGGCAGAGCTGGGATTTGAGTAAGTGCTAATTCCCAAGTTAGCACTCTGAACCACGATACCATTGAGTCCCTCACAAGTCAAACTCAATTTCATGGACTCTCATTTTTAAATGTAAATACGCCAAAACCTAGTAAGACTTTGAAATTATCTGCCATTTGGGATTAGCCACATTTCTACACTGCTCCATTCATGTGAATCATTGAGAATTCACTAAGTAAATACTAGACAGGGGAATATTCTTCGATGTTGATTTGTGTTTTCCTTACACAATGCCAGGCTTGTACTTGAACTCTGGCTTCACATTTTCAGGGCCAGAAAGATGGAGTTAGCCCAGAGAGTAGAGCTGGTCCCTCTGAGTCTCGGCCAGGGATGCCTCCTGCCTTGGAGGGTTGCGAGCTGGAGTAGGCCATGGCCCTGGAGAGCAGCGATGAGCAGTTGCCACATCAGTCAGCTGGAACAGAACTACCCAGGCTCATTTTTCTCCACTTCATTTGCTCTTTTGAGAGCATCAGTGTGTTTGGCAGCCTCAGCGGGGTTGACCAGGAAGCCAGAGGCCCTAGAAAAATCCACCTGGCTCTAGTGAAAACCCCCAATTTTTCATCCTCTTCTCCTGGGAGCCCGCAGCCCTTGTACCCCCCATTCTCCTGCCCACCTGCTCTCCTTAGCTGAGCTCAGGCTTCACCCACCTAATCTGGGAACAGTTTCGCTTCTCACAGTCACACCACCTGTCTGCCTGCACTTCTACCTGCAGCTAGCCTTGAAGGGATGGAGCCTCTGCCTGGCACCTGTCGCTTAATGCCACTTCCAGAGGCTACTTGGAGGACACCTTTCTCTTTTTCTTTAAATTGGGTATAAGTAAGTAGAAAGAAAAAAGTAACAGCGTAAGATGTATCCACCTCATGGAACCTTCATCTAAGTCAGCATTTCCATTACCAACTTCCACAGGCCTCTGGAGAGACAGTGATAGGTGCTCAATAGCCAAATAAATTTGAGAACCACTGCACACGAAAGCCCCTCTTAAAGATTAGCAATTCACATTAGTCTATTAAAGGCTCAGATCCTGCAAGTAAAAAAACAAATTTTAGTCCAGTATTTTCCAAAAATATATGATTCTACACATCACTACCACCTATTAATAGGACACCTATTAACATCCCATAGATCATTTGTTTTCTATAAAACAATTTGGCAGTCATTATCCTAAATATTGTAACTATTGTCCACCACAGGATTCTTTCTGATACCCATTGTTTTAGTTTGCTAAAGCTGCCAGAATGCAATATACCAGAAACAGAATGGCTTTTAAAAAGGGAACTTACTGCATTACAAGTTTACACTTCTAAGGCCATGAAAATGTCCAAATTAAGGCACCAACGAGAAGTTAGCTTCACTCAAGAAATGATGATGCCATCTGGAACACCTTTGTCAGGTGGGAAGTCAGGTGCCTGGCTTCTACTGGGGTCTTTTGGCTTCTGGACACCTCTGTCAGTTGGGAAGGCACATAGCAATGTCTGCTAACTTTCTCTCCTTGTTTCATAGGGCTCCCCTTGGGGCATTTTCCTTCTCCATGTCCAAAGGTCTCTGGTTGTGTGGGCTCTAAAGCTTTTTCCAAAATGGTTCCCTCTTAAAGAACTCCAGTAAGCATCCCTACTTTGAATGGGTGGAGACACATCTCCATAGAACCACCTAATCAAAAGTTCTCACCCACAATTAGGTGATTAGCATCTCCATGAAAACAACTTAATCAAAAAGACCCCACCCAACAATATTGATCAGGATTAAAGAACATGACTTTTCTGGGGTACACACAGTTTCAAACCAGCACTCCCATTCACTCTGGGCATCCTATTTTTGTGAGAAAATAAAACAGACCAGGCTGCTGTCCTCAAGTGCCTGCTGACCTTCCAGATTGCTAAGAAGATTAGATGAGCATATGAGGGCTGGGTAAAGCATAAAACCATACAGATGCCTGCTATTATTAGCCTGCTTGTAAACTCTCAACTGTTGTTTCGTTTATAAGGAATTGCTGAAAAGGAGACTTCTAACAATGGTATCAGGTTGCATGCCAGGAAGTAGACTCTGAGATGTGCATTGTGCTGGAGGTGGATGAGGGGTGCTTTGGGGAGGAGAAGGAGGCACATTGGGCAGAGGGAGAAAGAGCGCTGTGATGCATCCCAGTGATGGCTTAGACCTCTGGAGCTCCGGAGCTCGGATGACCATCCAGAGTATTTCTTAGGTGGGATGAAGGGGTCCAGGACTTTACATCACATTGATGGATGTACCCACCTGGGGAATGGGGGAATGAGACATGAGCTTGAGTGAGATGGCACTGTTCATCAATGGTAGTGATGAACCACAATGGGCTGATATCTCTTGTGCTTTCTGCCTGAAGTACTGCCAGCAGTTGCGAGAACCAATACCATTCCTCAAGGGGGAACCTAGGTGGTAGGTCATACCATCCACTCTTTACATAAGGTTCAAGGAGATTAGCGTTCCATGACTTGACCCCTGTGCCAGTTTGGATTAAGATTGAAGCGTGGCTTTTCTAAGGTACATAAATCCTTTCAATCTTCTGGAGGCAGTGTCTCTTTTAAACCCTATTTGGTACTGTATGTTGGAAACTTGATTAGATTATCTCCAGGGAGATATGACTCACCAAATTGTGGGTATTAATTAGAGGGAGATGTGACTCCACCCGTTCCAGGTGGAGCTTGATTTGTTTACTGGAATCCTTTTAAAAAAGGAAGCATTTTGGAAAGAGAAACAGCTGTGAGAGAGTCCCAAGAACCAAGAAAGCCCACACAGCCAGACACCATTGGAACGGCAGAAGGAAAACATCCCTGGAGCAGCGTCATGAAACAAGAAGCCTGGAGAGAAAGCTAGTAGATGCTGCCACGTTCGCCATGTACCTTTCCAGTTGAGAGAGAAACCCTGAACATCATCAGCTTTTCTTGAGTGACGTTTACCTCTTGTTGGTGCCTTAATTTAGACATTTTTATAGACTTGCTTTAATTTGGACATTTCCACGGCCTTAGAACTGTAAACTAGCAACTCCCTTTTTAAAAGCCGTTCCAGTTCTGGCATGTCTCATTCTGGCAGCTAGCAAACCAGGACAACCCCTTTTCGACTATCAATTGGCAGTCCAATCACTGATACTTCATTGATTTTGGTAGCTCATTTACCGTGTTGCTTTTGGGAACAGAACTTTCAACACTAAACAGGCAATTTAAAAAATTTTTATTAGAAAAGTTATAGGTTTACAGAAAAATCACGCATAAAATATATCACCCTCTCCTTAACTGGCATTAATATGATACATTTGTTATGATTCATGAGAGGATATCTTTGTGATTGTACTATTGGCTATAGTCCATCATTTACAAAAGGGTTCACTGTTTGTGTTATGCAGTTCTATGGGTTTTGGTTTAATTTTTATCCTATCATTTATATACTAAAATTCCCCCTTTTAACTAGATTCAAATATACAATTCAGTGTTGGGCGGCTGCCGTGGCTCAGCAGGCAAAGCTCCGACCTGCCGTGCTGGAGGTCTGGAGTTCGATCCCTGGTGCCTCCTGCCCATATGCAAATTTGAAAAAAAAAAAAAGAAAGTCATTCTCTGATGTTACCATGGGAGAAAATGATATGGATATTGGAAAGCAAGGTATACTTAAGCCAGAAAAGTTTTGGTTTTTTTCAAAAAAAAAAAAAAAGTTATAATTCAGTGCTGTTAATTATGCTCACAATGTTGTGCTACCATCGCCACCATCCATTACCAAAACATCTCTATTAATACAAATAAAAACTCCATACAATTTCAGCATTAACTTCCCATTTCCTACCCCCACCCCAGCCCCTGGTAATGTATATTCTAATTTCTGACTCTATGAATTTGCTTATTCTAGTTGTTTCATATCAATGAACTCATACAATATTTGTCCTTTTGTGTCTGGCTTATTTCATGCAACATGATGTCGTAAAGTTTCATTCATGTTGTTGCATGTACGAAAACTTCTATTTTAAGGCTGAACAATATTCTATTGTATATATACCACATTTTATTTATCCAGTCATCAGTGGATGGACACTTGGGTTGCTTCCATCTTTTGGCAATTGTGAATTATGTCACCATGAACATTGGTGTGCAAATAGCTGTTTCAGTCCCTGTTTTCAATTATTTGGGGTATATATGTAGAAGGGTGTCACATGGCAATTCTATATTTAACTTTCTGAGGAAATGCCAAACTGTCTTTCACAGTGGCTGCACCATTTTCCACTCCCACCAACAATAAATGAATGTTCCTATTTCTCTACATCCTCTCCAACACTTGTGATTTTTTTTTTTATGATAGACATTCTAGTAGGTATGAAATAGCATCTCATTGTGGTTTTGATTTGTAGTTTCCTAATAACTAATGATGTGAGCAGCTTTTCATATGGTTTTTGACCATTTGTACGTGTTCTTTGGAGAAATGTCTATTCAAGTGTTGTTCTAGTTTGATAGCTGCCAGAATGCAATATACCAGAAACAGAATGGGTTTTAAAAAGGGGAATTTAATAAGTTGCTAGTTTATAGTTCTAAGGCCGAGGAAATGTCCCAATTAAAACAAATCTATAGAAATGTCCTCAAAGGCATCCAGGGAAACATATCTTGGTTCAAGAAGGCCAATGAAGTTAATGTTCTCTCTCAGCGGAAGGGCACATGGTGAACATGGCAGCATCTGCTGGCTTTCACGTGACTCTACCAAAAGGGACTCTCTCCAAAATGTTTCCTCTTTTAAAGGATTCCAGTAAGCAACTCCACCTTCAGTGGGTGGAGACACATCTCCATGGAAATCATCTAATCAAAAGTTACCACCCACAATTGGGTGGTCACATCTCCATGGGATCAATCAAAATGCTCCCACCCAGCAATATTGAATGAGGATTAAAGGACATGGCTTTTCTGGGGTCCCCCATAGATTCAAACCAGCACAAGTGTTTTGCCCATTTTTAAAATTAGGTTGTCTTTTTATTGTTGAGCTGTAGGATTTTTTTTTAATATATTCTGGATATTAAACCCTTATCAGATAGGTATTTTTCAAATATTTTCTCCCACTCTGTAGGTCGTTATTTGACTTTCATGATAAAGTCCTTTGAGGAACAAAATGTTTTAATTTTGATGAAGTCCTGTTTATCTGTTTTTCTTTTGTTACTTCTGTTTTGGGCGTAAATTCCAAGAAACCATGCCTAACACAAGGTCCTGAAGAGGCATTGCTATATTTTCTTCTAGGAGTTTTATAGTTCTGGTTATTATATTTAGGCATATGATCCATTTTGCATTGATTTTTGTATGTGATTTGAGGTAGGGATCCACCTTCATTCTTTTGCCTGTGGGCATCCAATTTTCCCAGTACCATTTTTTGAAGAGACTACTCTTCCCAATTGAGTGGACTTGTCACCCTTACCAAAATATGTTGGCCATAGACAAAAGGATTTGATTTCTGAAGTTTCAGTTCCATTCCATTGGTCAATATGTTTGTCCTTATGCCAGCACCATATTGTTTTGATTACTGGGGAGTGTGAGTCATCCTACTTCATTCTTCCTTTGCAAAATGGATTTGACTATTTGGGGTCCCTTATTCTTCCATTTAAATTTAATGATTGGATTTTCCATTTCGGCAAAGAAAGCTGTTAGAATTTAGATTGAGATTGCATTCGATCTGTATACCACATTGGTTAGAACTGACACCTTAACAACAGTCTTCCAGTCCATGAACATGGAATGTCCTTAACTTTATTTAGGTCTTCTTTGATTTCTTTTAGCAATGTGTTATAGTTTTCTGTGTACAAGTCCTTTGCCTCCTTGGTTCTTCCTAGAGACTTGATTCTTTTAACTGCTATTATAAATGGATTTTTTTTCTTGATTTCTTCTTCAGATTGTTCATTTCTAGTGTATAAAAACACAACTTTTTTTGTATATTGCTCTGCCTGCCACTTCGTTGAATTGGCTTATTAGTGTCTGTTGCTTTGTTGTGGGTTTTTCAGGAGTTTCTGTAAATAGAGTCATGTCATTTTCAAATAGGGAAATTTTTACTTCCCTTCTTCCAATTTGTTTGCCTTTTATTTTTTCCTCCTACCTAATTGCTCTAGCTAGAACTTCCAAAACAATGTTGGGTAGCAATAGTGACAGCAGGCATCTTGTCTTATTCCTGATCTTAGAGGGAAATCTTTCAGTCTTTCACCATTGAGTATGTTAGCTGTGGGTTTTTCATATGTGCTGTGGTTGTTTGAAGCTGTAGGTACCCTAGAAAAGCATGTTCTTAACTTTAATCCATTCAATAGGTATAAACCCATTTGATAAGGATACTCCAGTTTAGGTATGTCCCACCTCAGTCATGCACTGACAAACCTAAATCCAGGGGATTATGGAGACTAATAGAGAGTAACTCATTTATGACTGGTGAAGATCACTGAGGATTCTTTGAGGTTAAGTCTGAATTCTTTCACCAAGTGTGAATTTTCCAAATGAAAAAGAGAAGGGAAAAACATTCCAGGAAGAAAGAACATCAAGCACAAAGGCATGGACGTAAAAGACAATAAATGTGCACACATGATTGAAAGCAGATTTGTGTTACTGAAGGATAGTATGAGGTGGATGGGTAGGAAATGAAGCCAGGAAGATAAAGTCCAGATCACAGACTCTGCATTTGTCTTGCAATGTGGCCACTTGGTGAGGCTGAATTAGAATTCCCTTTTTTGCATATTTAAGGCTAGACTGGGCCACAGGGGAGATTTTGGGGAGATTGGAGGTGGAGGGAGAAGGGAGGGAGGAAAGCAGCAGCCATAAGAAGCCCATAGCCATCCTCGCTGATCCGCTGACTCACTTTACTGGCATGAAGCAGAGATTGGGCCTGCTCCCACACTGCCTTTCCCCAGATCCTCCATCAGCTTCCCCAACTCCTGGGCCTTTGTGCACGGCCTGGCTTCTGCAGGGTCCTGACTCCACAAGGACAGAGGCAGTAAGAACAGGCACAGTTTTCAGTCCATCCTTGAAGAGTTCTGGCTCATATTTGCCCTGGATCTTCCCCTCTCTGCATCCATCTTCCTTTCCCCACTGCCTGCCTTGTGGACTTTAAGCTTTAGCATCAGCCACAGAGATAATGGCCCTTCAGAAACCACTCAACCAGCTACTTAGCCAGTTGGATAAGGCCACTTCCCTATAACAAATCTCTTTATAATCTGTGGGCTCATAAACCCCTTTAGTCCCAGCATTATCCACTGAACTAACCTCTCTTTATTGCTCAGGATATGTACAGCTACAGATTTGCCTTTTAGCTCCAAATTCCCACATCTGAAGAGTTGGGGCTTCGCCTAGAACTTCTTCTACCACCTGCTTTGCATGGATCTCCATCTTGCTCCTCCTACCAGGTAATTTTCAATAGATGTTTGTGGAAAGAATGAATGAAAGTTTCTGAGCCTCAGTTTCTCCACTTGCAAAAGAGAGATACTAATCCTCATAAAACCTCCTGTGCTGGTTTGAAGCTGTATGTACCCCAGACAAGATCATGTTCTTTTCATCCATTCCTGTGGGGACCTATATGGGTGGGAACTTTTGGTTAGGTTATTTCAATTGAGATGTGACCAACCTCATGCAAGATGGGTCTTAATCCTCTTATGGGAGTCCTTTATAAGAGGAGAAAAGACAGAGAGAATGCAAAAAAGCCCCACAGAAGCTCAGAGAGACAGAAGCTAAAAGAGAGAAACATGCAGAAGCTCACAGAGGAAGCCACTGAAGCCAGAAGCTGGAAACAAGGAAATCCGGGAGAGAAGGGGGAGACCAGCAGACTTTGCCATGTGCCTTCCCATGTGACAGAGGTGTCCTAGATCACCAGCAGCCTTTCTTCGGGAAGAAGGTGTTGTCCTGATCATGCTTGATTTGGACATTTTCTCAACCATCTTAGAATTGTAAACTTGTAGGTTAATAAATCCCCATAGTAAAAGCCAACCCATTTCTGGTATATTGCATTTCATCAGCTTTAGCAAACTAAAACACCTTCTGAATTAGGTTTCAATATTACCACAATTTTAAAAAGGTAGAGAGTAAGGATCAGAGAAGTTGAGAAAATTGTTCAAGGTCACACAGCTAGGAAGGAACAAGATCAGTACTTGAACCCAGGGTTTCTGAGCCTAGGGCTCTTGGTATAATAGCACAGCCAGCTAACCTTCCAATATAATGAAAAGAAACACATCCTTGAACTGTACGGAATTGAGGTTTCTACAACCAGAAGGATAGTTTTTTTTTTATGATTATCTTCTGAGAAAACACAGCAGAAGTCTACCCTTAAGTTCCTCTAGGGATCTGGGGTAGAAATGGCCCCCTTCTTGTTCCCATTTTGGCTTTGGAAGACTGCTATCACAGTAGACCATTTGTCTGTCCTTGAAGTAGTTCTTTTACTTCCCTGCAGCTTTGATTAAAAAGACTAGTCAGGGCGGCTGCCGTGGCTCAGCAGGCAGAGCTCCGACCTGCCGTGCTGGAGGTCTGGAGTTCGATCCCTGGTGCCTCCTGCCCATATGCAAATTAAAAAAAAAAAAAAAAAGACTAGTCATTGGGCAATTGAGAAGTGATAGAAAATCATGGAAAGAGCATTAGCTGGAGTTAGTAGATTATAATTCAAGCTGCACCCTTTGTAAATCGAGCATGTTTCTAAACTACTCAGTGTTTGTTTCCTCATTGTAAAATGGGAAAAAATATTTACTTCACAAGGTAACAGTTGAGAGTCAACTGAAAAAATAGTAATAAAACACCTAGTACGGTACCTGGCACAAAGTAGGTATCAGTAAACATTAACCTCCATCCCATCCACTTCAGGGTCCCGACCACTTCCCAGGCTCAGCAGTATGTCACATGCTGGATAGGTGCCTACTCAAGGGGAATGCAGGGGGGGGCTCACAATTGATTTCCGACCTCGCTTGGCCTTTTTAAAGGAATATTGCATTACAAATCAGCCAAGGTGTGGAAGGAAATTATGTCAGGCCCTGTTGTTTGCTGGGGCACGTTCTGTTAGGTCAGGACACTGTGAGCAGAGCTCCAGAAATCCCTGTGTGGGGCTCAACAGCACCTTGTCAAACCTGACAGCCGCCATCTGATGTGAATTACCTAGGGAGCCATGAGCAAAATCATTCACAAGAACTCATTCCGGGCGGGAGTCAGAAACAGAAATGATCAGGAGGAGAAAAGCAGAGCGTTTGGGAGGATTAAATACGACGAATGCCAAGCATTTCCTAGTCCACGGCACCCTGTCAGGCCGCAGAGGCAGAGGGGTCTAGGAGTTCATGAGCTATGAACGGCTAAAACCTACTTACATTGGCTGCTTGGGTAGAATTTAAGGAACTACCAAACCAGCAGGGAACAGGGAACCAGGGCACCTCTCGGAAGCAAGAGTCTAGAGATTCTAAAGTTTGACCTCTAAAGTGACAACTTTCAACTCTCTCATCTCTATGTTTCTTGGTTCAATTGAGAGAGAAAGAGAAAGAAAAGGGGGAAATATTCAAGAAGCAAGAACCCAGCCAATGTTCACTTCTGGTCCGCTCATCCATGGCCAAGGTGTGGGGTTGTGTAGGGCCAACAGCACGCACGATCCTTCTGCTGAGGCTGAAGGAAGCCAATCCCCAAAGCAGGATACAGACAAATCGGCCAGAATCCCAAGGCTTCTCTAAAATGATAAGCAAGTTCTTTAGCCTTTGCCATCTCCTCCTGGCTCCATTTCTGTTTGGAGTTTGTGAAGCACTCACCATTTGCAAAGAGTTTTCTGGAACAATGTTTAGTTTCCTGACTGCACCAAGCCCAGTCCTGCCTCAGAGCTTTGGGGCTTCTGTCCCCTGCCTGGAGAATCGCTTCTTGATCCTTTTTCATTGTGGCGTTTCCTGCGTGATCTTCAGATCTCAAAGTAGAGGACATATCCTCAGAGAAGTCTTCATAGGCCCCGAACTAGCTCACACTCACCAGTTTTATGCTTCCATAATATTGTTCACTTCTCTGTCACTGAGTTTGTCACATATGTAATGGGCTATTCATTTGTATAATTATCTAGTATATGTCTCTCAAATTAAGGTTAGATTTAAGGAGGGCAAGGGGAAGGCAAGGACTTTGTTGTCCATATGTATACCGATTGTCTGTGATATTGCTTGGAATAGGTAGGTATTTAATATTTTTGTTATTGTTGTGTTGAATTCATGAATCCTCAAAATAACCTTTATCACCCTTCTTTTCTTCATTTCTTCAATAAGGACACAGGCTCAGTGAGTGCAAGCAACTTGCCTGAAGCTGCACAGCACGGGAAGGGCATTTCCCAGACAGCAAAGCACACATTATTCATGATCACAGGCTGCTTCTTTTATACATGGCCAACTCCGCATTTCTTTTTTGTTGTTGTTTTGTGTGTGTGTGTTTTTAAGAATATAATCGTATCTCTTATTTTCAACCAATGAAAATGATGATAATTGTAATGTGAATGACAGTACAGTCAGAATTATAAATATCAGGGAGGCCTTCCTCTAATATCTTCAGTCTTTACTTCCCAATTAATACTGGTGTGCATCTCTTTTTGATTAAATAAAAAAGAATGCAGATGCCTTGTTAGCATTGCCCTTTGTTAATTGTATTTTAAACAATATTTAAAAATATTTTAAACCATTATTTTTTATCATTTTTTTCTTTTTTTGTCAAACTGTTGTTAGTATTTATAAAAAATGTTGATCATAGCATTGATTTCTGTCATTTCCTGTGTTTTATCATTTGTCTCTTCTTTAATAAACCCATGATTTAGTCTGGTACCTGTCATTCTCTATTAGTCTCTTGTTCTGGTTTGCCAGCAGCCAGAATGCAATATACCAGAAACAGAATGGCTTTTAAAGGGGGGAATTTTAAGTTGCAAGTTCACAGTTCTAAGACCTTGGAAATGTCCAAATTAAGGCACCAAGAAGAGGCTAACTTCACTCAAAAAAGGTCCATGAAGTTCGGGCTTTCTCTCTCAGCTTAACAACCACTCTTGATTGAGTCACATCTCCAGGGAGATGATCTAATTACAGTTTCAAACATAAGTATTGAATAGGGATTAGAAGAAGTGGCTGCCTTTACAAAATGGGATTAGGATTAAAATGTGGCTTTTCTAGGTCCATACATCTTTTCAAACTGGCACACTGACTATATTGAGCATCTTTCCATATGTTTATTGGCCATTTATATATCTTTGAAGAAATAACTATTCAAATCCTTTGCCCACTTTTCAACTGTGTTGTCTGTCTTTTTTGCTACTGAATTGCAGGAGTTCTTTATATATTATTGTGGTTATTAAATCTTTATCAATACTTAATTTGAAATTACGATCTCCCATTCAGTATGTTGTTTTTTAATTTCTTGTTAATTTCCTTCAATGCAAAAAATTTTACTTTTGATGAAATCAAATTTATCTGTTTTCTCTTTTGTTGCTTGTGCTTTTGATGCCATATTTAAGAATCCATTGCCAAATCCCAGGTCATGAGGGTTTGCCTCTATGTTATTTTCTAAAGAGTTTTTTTTCTACACTTACTGATTTTTAAAATGTATTGCAATGCTACAGTTATCAAAAAATCAAAACCTTGTTATACGGGCACAAGGACAGGCATATAGATCAGTGGAATTAATTTGAGAGTGCCTAAATAAGTCCACACATCAATTGCCAATTGAATTTTTTGGGGGGGTCTGGGTTTTTTTTTTTATAACTTTTTTTATTGTATAGTAGAACATATATACAAAGCAAAGAAATAAAAAAGCAATAGATTTCAAAGCACTCTTCAACAAGCAGTTACAGAACAGATCCCAGAGTTTGTCATGGGCTACCATATGATCCGCTCATAATTTTCCTTCTAGCTGCTCCAGAGTATAGGAGGCTAGAGGGCTTAAATACTTTTTTATCATTACAATTGACTTTTTTCCCCTCTTTTTTTGTGAAAAAATAACATGTATACAAAAAGCTATAAATTTCAAAGCCATAATTAGCTGCAGAACATATTTCAGACTTTGACGTGGGTTATAATTCCACAATTGTAGGTTTTTACTTCCAGCTGCTCTAAAATACTGGAGACAAAAAGATATCAATTTAATGATTCAGCATTCATATTAATTTTTAAAATCCTGTCGTCTCTGTATAACTCCACCATCACCTTTGATCTTTCTATTCCTCTCTTTAGAGGTGTTTGGGCTATGGCAATTCTTCGTTTTTCATATTGGAAGACTCTGTCGCTGATATGAGGTAGGGAGATAGAGCTATCTGACATTTTGGAGAGGCTGGACTAGGTTTCAGTACTTATCTGGACCAGGGACCCATCTAGAAGTTGTAGGTTTCTGGAAAGTTACTCTAGTGCATGGAACCCTGGTGGAGTCCTATATATTGCCCTAGGTGTTCTTTAGGATTGGCTGGAATGATCCTGTTTGGGCATTGGCAGGTTATGATAGGTAGCAAGGT
>PVIY010015029.1:0-54930 GCA_004026745.1 Myrmecophaga tridactyla
AATGTTCGTAACATTCATTCTTCTGGCTGTATGTGCTGAGCTATTTATCAACCCACAAAGTATGATCTGTTTCTCCTTTATGGTCCTTTCAACACACACAGAAAATATTGGCATTACTTCTGCTTGCCCCTCAAGAGAGTCATCTGGATTATAGCCATACTACCCGTGGGATTAAACCACTTGTAAAGAAGTGGCGTTCTTTTTATTTGCTTTCTTGAAACTTTGAAAGCGACCTTAAGCTATCCTCCTAAAAAATATTAAAAGGCACATTTTTGTGTGCTTTTCAGGCATCTTTACAAGTTCTTGTGAAAGGATAAAAGTGGCTGGTTTGCATTTTACATGTTCATTATGTTGAAATAGCATTGCTATCACCGCAGATACGGTCATAAAAATCAGAAGAGAAAAGCCAAAGCCTTTTTTAAATGGCCTTCACCTTAAGGCCATTTTTATATATCAAAGGCAAAATATTGCACAATTAAATATTAATATGGGTTCTTCCCATTGCTTAAATAACCCAAATTAATTTAATGGGTCAGAGACCTTGGTGCAGCCCATCTCTCCCACCCAAGAAATCACAGAGTCTGTTGCAGCTTGAATTTTTCAAGAGGCTCGTCTATTTTATCAGAAAGCAGTATTTGTCTCACAATTCTCACCCTAGAAATCCCCATGAACACTAGTAGAGGTGAAACCCTCTTTGAAGTGAAACTGTGTTTGGGGGTTATTTTAAATTCTAAGGATTAAAAACAGCAACATGGAGACATTCTAGCTTGCATGGAAAATTCCTTGCATTTATGTCATACACACACACATACGCCATTCCAGTAGTTGAGTGCAAACAGACATTTGATTTAATACATCTTGGGGAACTTTATATTTTAAAAGCGTGCAAGAGTTTGTAGGTTATGAATTAGTAGTACTTTTGAAACACTACTTTTCATCAGTATTTGGATTTCTGGCCTTAAAGACGGTATGAAATCAATGACTATTTGATAAATTAAACAAGCATTAACTAATAAACGAAGTGAATTGAATCAGTGGATCTCTCACGGATATGGCAATTTTCAAATTGCAGCAGCCACAATTCCAAGGGTTGTGCTGCAATTTTCTAACTAAATGTGCTTCTTGTAAGTCTGTAAATGCAAAAGCTTTTCTATCAATACATTCTTAATAATTTTATAATCCCAAATAAATTTTGTCAGAGAAAAAAATTATTTCTTTACAATATTGGGATATGATCAATTCGGCAATCTAGCGATTCAGTGATTCGTGAATCAAATCACTGGGGATTTCCCAAGAAAGTTCTGCATGCACTACATGACCCTGACATGCTGGCAGTCCCCAGGTCCTGGCAGCAGCTCTCCTCTAGCTCACAGTGCATGGTGAGTTCTCTTCATGATCTCACCCTTCCACCTTGGTTTACTCTAACCTTTATACAGATGACTCCCAAGTCTGCATCTCTTCCTGAGCATCTAAACCTTCATTTCCAACCCAATGCTAAATCTCTCTGCAGTTTCTCAGGCACCTCACACAGAAACCATCTTCTCCTAAAAAATTGGATTATCATATAGATGTTAAGAACATGATCTTCAGAATCAGACCGATCCGGGTTTTAACCCAAGTGCCTGCATCTGCTAGTTGGTAATCTTGTTATTCAAACTCTCTAAGCCTTACCCCTAAAAAGCAGGAGGAAGATCAAAGGTGATGGTGGAGTTATACAGAGAAGGTAGGGTTCAACAAACGAGTATGATTGCTGAATCATTCTATTCATACTTCTTTTAGTGTTCAGTATCTTAAAGCAGCTAGAAGTAAAAATCTAAAATTGTAGAATTGTAACCCATACCAAACTCTGAAATCTGTTCTACAACTAGTTGTTGTGCTGTGCTTTGAAATTTCTTTCTTTCTTGTATATATGTTATTTTTCACAAAAAAAGTCTATTGTGGGTGGTGCGACGGTGACTCAGTGGCAAAGTTCTCGCCTGCCATGCCAGAGACCCGGATTCGGTTCCTGGTGCCTGCCCATGCAAAAAAAAAAAAAAAAAGTCTATTGTGATGGTAAATGCGCAACTATATGATGAAAAAAATTAATGTGATCGTGCACTGCATTAAAGAATAAAGAATTTAAAATCTAACCAAAAAACACTCTCTGAGTCTTGAGTTAGTTACTTACTAATTAATTACAATAAAATATCTCTCCCCCATGGGCTCACTGTGAAGATTAAATGAGATAATTAAAAAGCATTTTCACAGAATCTGCTACAAAACCAAGAAGGAAGGGAGGTAAGGATGGAGGGAGAAAGGGAAAAGAGAGGATAGGAGAAGAAAGGGGAAAGAAGTTAATAAAAGGAAAAGGAATTTTAAAAAAAAGGAAAAAAAATTATCTAATGTTTTTACATCTTTTCTTTCATATTTATATATACATTCTATATTCTCTATGTCTAAGTACACATAACATAATATCTATATTATATAAATATATAATCTATTGATTCTCTCTTCAAAATGTACCCCTGATATATCTCCTCCTTTATCTGCTGTTTCAATTCAGACTCTATGATTTCTTTAGTTGGCTGCCTAATTAGTCTAATCTGCTCCTATTTTTCTTCCCTCCGACCTCCTTCCATATTCTTATCCATGCCCAGAAGACTTCTTTCTTAATGCTCATTTCTTTTGTATCTTTTTAGTATCTGACTGTATCAATAAAAACTTTCATGGTTCCCTCTTGCATAGAATATCAAAAAACTGATGTTTGTTCCTAACCTATCATGGCCAATATTTTTTCCTCCATTAAAGTCCCTAAAGCATCCTAAGCTCTATCATAAAAGATGCATTTACAGACACAAGCACTTTCCTCCTTCTGCCTGCTTTTATTCACAGCATTCCTACATCTGGAACACCTCCTTCCTTGTATTCACATACCAAAATCTTACCCACTGTTGTGTTATGAGAATGGTAATTAATACCAATTCTATGTTCTCCCTGATGTCCTGAATTGAGTAGGAATAGATACAGTGGAATTCACATAGGAATTTAGTCAAACAGACATTTAGACATTGTGAAAGTATCCAGTTGTATTATTGGTAGTATTGAATCAGAGAATGACGCTTGGTATATGACCAGAATTAGGTCCTTTTACTTTCCTTTCCTTTTTTTTTTTTTCACTGTCTTTCCTAAGTCAAAAGGATTTAGATATGCAGGGCAGAAACATTTACCCAGAATCCTTTCCCAGTCAGGCCTCTGGAGTTGGATCCCATAGACGTGGGCCTTCAGCTAAATCTCTGGAAGGCAGGTCCAGAGTCCAGGGACATTTACCCTGTGGAGGAGCTGAGAGAAAAATGTACACTTCCTCAAGGCAAGCAGATCTCAAAGCCAGAAGGAGGAGGTTTACTTGGACAAGCTTCTGTAATGACCCTCTTCTCAGTTTCACCAATCAATCAAGCCGGGCTTCTTGGGGGAAAAGGGAAGAATCAGCAAATGGAAGCAATAATGAAAGTTTCCTTTTTCATTAATTATGGAAGGGCCAATGTTACTTTTTTCTTAAGTCCAAACAGGAACACTGTGAGAGAGAGAATATGGTCCCTCCTATGCTCTAACTTTGAAACTTTGAAAAAGGGATAAAAAACAAATTGTTCTTTTGGGAAAAGTAAATGAAGTTATAGCTGAACTTTAAAAATGTATAAAAATATGAATATTTTGATGAAAGAATCAGGTCATAAAAGGAAAAAAATAGAAAACAGTGACTAGCCAAAATGGAAATAGAAAAAAACAAAGGACATACAGAAACCTCACCTTGCTTCTGCTTTTGTTTTTTAATTATTAAGGCTTGCATGTGTAGCCAAAAAATATATATATTAATATTGAAGTTTGCATTTGCATCCTTTTTCTCCATGGTAGATAACATCAGAAGGCATTAACATAAGGTATAGCACATAAGATTTGTGTCTTACTTAGTTGGATGGTTTGAATTTCCTGAAAGGAAACCTAAAAATCACTTGATATGAATAAAAGGTTTGGGGGCCTTTTCCCAACATACTATAAATGTGGGATTATAAAATTCTGTTTGGTTTTATTGTTGACAGTACTGTGGTGTCATGGTATAGTTGTGGTTAAGAAAGAATTTTACTAAGTATCTGCAAACAGGTACTTGAGTTTTTCTCTTAAAAGAAAAAAAAACATATATATATATATATATATATATATATATATATATATATAGCCCTAGCTGAAACTTCTCATACTCATTTTTCAATCTAGATTTTTAAAAAATAGAAAATATGGAAAGATTCCATTCAACCATTTGTGATTTATCTGATTTTTTTCCTAAAACCAGGCTTTTACATTAAAAATAAATTTAATGAATATTTTTCTACTCAATATAAGTTCAAACTATGCTTTTGAAAAAGAACTTTGAATTTGACACAAATTAGAAGCATCTTTGACATATAAGGGAAAAATATACCTAAAATTTTAAACAGCCAAATTGAAAAATCTTCAAAATTATATTTCTAATTGCCTCAAATATTGATTTTTCCACCATAGTAAACTTCAAGGGAAGCAGAGTATTCCAAATTCCTAAAGAAAAGAACATATAAGAGTTCTCATATTAATTTAGTAGGAGACAATTGAATGAATTGGGATTAATTTATTCATCATTTAAAAATACATTTGCTTGGTGCCTATCAGTGATCAAGCACAGTTTTAGGTACTTGTTCACAGAAATGAACAATAGAGATAAAATTTTCAGTTCTGTTGGAGCTTACATTTCAATGGGAAAGACAGATTATAAGTATGATAAACAAGTAAAATGCATACAATGTCGTTGTTAAGTGCTAGGAAGGAATATGGAATATTTCAGTAGAGGAGAGAACCCCATGCTAAAAATGTTTGTCCTTTTCCAAAGATCATTCCAGTGCATGATCAGTTGCAAGGGTAGAGTGGCCTCACTTCCAGAATGAGGGCTTCATGGGTCTATCTGGTTAGGAGAGTGAGAAAGGGAGCCCTTGAGCCTGACATTAGTTTCCCTCCCTCAGGGGGGTACTGATAAGACTTAGCCGGGATACAAGAATGCTGTAGGGCACTCTAGGTATCAACCTCAAGGGAATCATGGATATTCAAAATCAGACCTTGAAGATCCAATCCATTTTCCATTTTAAAAATAACCAAATAGAGCCCAAAGGGTTTTAAATAGATTAATCAAGGTTAGTTAGTGGCAGAGTAAGCACTAAAACTTGCTATTCAAAGTGTGGTCCTCTGATCAGAGCTGATTTATAAATTTCCTTTTTACTGGTTGTCAACAAGATAAGTACAGAAATGAAGAAGAGGCATTTAGAAAGTTTTATAGCAATTTGACAAAGAAATTTTATGTCTGTTATCTTAATAATATAAAATTGAGTCTGGTACTTTTTTGTCTTTTCATTGTATTTTTAGAGTAATTCTTTTTAAATGTATTTTCAATTTTAAATTAGTTTTATTAGATGATAACTTAAATGTGTACAAATATAAAGCAAGTGTAAATACCTTCTACTTAGAGTTTTTACATAAGGAGAAACAAATAAAAGCACAAAGCCAGCCCATTTCAAATAAACAGTGTCAAACTAATTGGCTGGATGTTAATGTTTTGTGACAACTAAATTGCCAGTGTTGGGTTGGTGGTGGGAGCTGTGCCCTGGGGTCTTCTCTGCCTCCTCTGCCTTTGTTCCTGGAGCCTGCTGTGCAAAGAGCATTAATAATATCACAGTCTGGTGGGTGGTTTGGGGGAGAATCAGACCTGACATTTAAATCCGAACTGCCAGGAAGTAATCCCCGAGTGTCTGTTTTAGCCAGGCATCACTGATAATTGTAAAGTGGTCTTGTTCACTGGGAGATAAGGGTGGAGTGGTGGCAGTACAGAAATCTGCATATACTGGTTATTAAACCCACTTGTTGTGGGAAGCAGGAATTTGGCACCAAGATGGGCTTTGCTTGGTTCACAATGGGCATTTGGTCCGGACTGCAGAGAGGCTGGCCTTTTGATTTCTGCATATCCAGGCTCCCAAGCTGCGGGGTGGCTCAGTTCTCCACCGTCACCACCACCTCCGCCCCCCCTTTACCCTATTGGAACCAAAGCCTTTCTTTTTGCTGTGTGCAATGTCATTTGGACTTCATGGAGAAGGAGCTGGATCAGAAATGCAGAGGCAAACTTGAACCCAAAGTTGCATAGCAGTTCTTGCTTATGAGCTGGTCATTCAGATGTGCTGGAGTCTGGTCCCATTTTTTTCATTACATTTTTTTTTATTATTATAGAAGTTGTGGAGTTACAAAACAATTGTGCATAAAAATATAGTATCCTCATATACCTCCCCATCACCAGCATTGGTGAGGAAAATTTGTCACAAATGATGATAGCACTTTTTTGGTAATTCTATTTTTTTAACAGTAGTTACATTTGTTACAATTGATGAAACATTATTAAAGTAGCACTATTAACAATTGTCCATAGTTTACATTAGGGTGTTTTCCCCATATTCCCAACCTACTTTTTTTTCATGCATGTTTTTCTTACTCATCTAACCATACACTGGATAAAGGGAGTCTCAGTCACAAGGTTTTTACGAACACACGGTCACAAGATAAAAGCTATATATATATAATCAGTCATGAGTTTTCATTAGCCTATGACTTACTAACAGTTTTAAGGATTTTTAAATTAAAAAACAAATCTTGGGTTGAAAATCCTCTTAGATTAAATAGCATGGGTGTTAATTAGAATAAACAAATAATTTAAGAGGTACACTTTGAAGAAAGTTTGGTGGTCTGTAAGTATTTTAGCCTTGAATCTACCTTAAGTTTCTGAGGAGGTTTAGCATCTTATGTTCATCTTTCTTTGTATATTTCTTTTTAAATCGGTGATTTGTAGAAATGAGAATGATGGAAGGTTGAAATAAAAGAGAGAGGGAAGAGCTGTGTCAGACATTTTGAGATATTTTGAAATGTCCATCCATCCATTAACCTTTTTCTGTTTGGAGAAAGACCCTAAAATTCATCCAGTGGTAAAAATCAGTGCTACTTGCTATACCATCTAGAAAATTAGCAGGGCTGCTTAAAGAGGGCTTTATATTGAAATTCCATAGCTAGAGAGAAAATAAAAACAAGTAAAACTATTAAACTGAATAGGATGGACAACAGATGGTGAAGGTTGTGCCAATATTTTTTCCAATATTTTTCATGACAAAGTAGCAAGAAAGACAGGGAAAAATAATACTTTTGGATCAGTTTTCTATATCGCTATGGGTAAAGGATAAAGCAAATGGACTTGACATCCTAATAAGCAGACCTCAGAGATGTGACTGAGACTCTCTAGTTATCCAATGGATATTTCATTCTGCTAAAAGAAGGGTGATAAATTTGCAACTTATATTGAAAAGTTTCTCAAAAGTTGCAGCAAAGAGAAAAAATTCTTATCCACAGGGCCTGATCGTTTGTAAAGGGAAATCACAGCTATTAACATGTCACTTTCCAGCTCCAAAATCTTCAAAGGCCAAAAGCTGTTGGCTGAATTAAGTGTTAATAGCAAGGAACTCTGCAATTTGGCTCAGGCTTCTTTTCAGGCTTAACTCCCACTTACAAGAAAAGAGATGGAAAGGGTAGAAAGGAGTATTTATCTGAAGACATATTATAAGCCAAGCACTGTATCATGCTATCCCTTTTTATCCTCACAACTTACATCATAAAATTATTATGAGGGTTGAATAAGGTAATGAGGGTAAAGTGCTTTGTGCAAGTACTTGAATTAACACCATTAATGTGTTTAGAATAGTGCCTTGCACATAATAAGGCTTCAATAAATGTAATCAATTATGATTATTGGCTTCAAAGACTATATGGAAAATAAAATCAGCATCTCTCTTCAGGATCAAGAAATTTGATGATCATAAACATTGTTACTTTCCCAAAGTGACAGCAGTGCTAGGATTTAATGTGCTCCAATTCCTTGTTCTTCTATTATACCAAACTTTCTCTGCAATGATCCACTACACTTCAACTAAACTGAACTTTTTCCTGTTCTTAAAACAGATCACAATCATTTCCAACATTTCACCTATTCCATGCTTTTGACCTCTCTTACAGTACATCTGTCTTTATCTGCACCTTCTGGAGATAAAGGATACCCTATTGCCCATTCCACATCTCTCAAATCCATGCATTTCCAACTTCCTACTCAATTCCACCCCAGTATCAACACAAAGCAAATGTATTGACTAAAGTTATCCTGGCTTACTTATGAATTTTTCTGTATTATGGCCACTATTGTATCTGAACTGTTAAGGGCAGAGGAAAAACTCACATTTTTTTTCACTTATTTTAACATTTATTTAAATAAATATTTACTAAATTCCTACAATGTGCCAGGCACTGGGTATATAGCAGAGAATAATATGGACAAGGTGGAAAAAAGAGACATATGCCAACAAACACTCAATAAATACTCAACTGTCCTATAATGCAGCTTTTAGAAGAACATGTACCATCCTGAAAATTGCATAGAATAAATTTGTTTATATTTGAGCCACACCAGTATCTCGACTGATAATTGTATCTTTAACATGACTCCCATACCCATCTTAATTTGGGGCAGCAGTATCCCTTTACATTGTTAGAATGAATTTTTGTGTAAAATATTTGGATCTCATTTTTCCTCATCCTTCAGATTTTCCACACTCCTCTCCTATGGTACCATTCCTTGGGGCGGGGTGGGGGGGGGAATGCAAAGACATCTCAATCTTCAAGACTTGCAAAGTACCTTTTCTAGGCTCAATAATAAGCTTCTCATAGAAGACCCATCAAACAAACGTGCTTTTGGAATATCCCAGACAATGTTGTTTCCTTAGAGACCAAAAGATTGAGCTGTTTATAAATTCCTTCAGGCATTCTATCCTCACAGCATTGAGCAGCCTCTCGGTTCTTCAAAGCCAAGTGACATTTGATTAATTGGGAGCTTACTTGCTATTTTATTAATGCCCCCTCCCTCTTCTCCACCCCCAAATCCCTCACCTCCAGTTCATATTACCTTGTGTTTTGTCACAAGACCAAGCCTTTTGGTGAGATAACATGTATTTTTCTCTGTTACACTGTGTGGCTTAGGTTTGCCTCCCTAACATATTTGATTGTTTTCTGAGGATCATTCAAGTGCTTTTTAAGAAAAAAAGTTGTTCAGTCATCTCAATATAGAATGTTGAACATTATTCAGTCTTTTGGCTTCATTTTATGAACTCTCTAAGCAGATTTTTTAAAACAGAACTAGACATGTATTTCTAACACCATTCAAATAACTACTTGAAACTTCCCAGCTAAAAGTATGATCCAGGGTTTGGCAGTCACTCTGCCATAATTCAAAATTGCAATAAAAGTTCGTCCCCACTCAGGAGTAAATTTTGGCCTGTGTTAGAATCCTACAACTTGTCTCCTCCAAGTTAAAGTGAAAGGCCTGTAAGCAATGCTAGTCAGGTGAGGAAGCCTAGGCTAGGTTGCTTTTGCACCCTTTTAAAATGATATTCTTCAGTTTCCACATTCAAACTCTCAGAAGACTCCCCATTGCCATTCAAATTAAATATAATCTCCCTACTCTGCTCAAAGACACTATACCATCTGGTCCGTAAGAGTTTCTCCAAACCCACCTCCCCTTTACCCACTCCCTTCCAGTCACATGCTTTCTCTAAATTCTGTGTTTTTGCTAAAACTCACTTTCATATTGGAGTCAGGAACTTGCGATCACTAGCTCTGGAATACTCTTCTTCCAGACCTTTTGTGCATACCTGTTCTTACCCTTAGATCTTGGTGTTCATGGGATGTCTTCAGAAACCCTTGCTAGTTCTGTCATTTACAGGCTCTTCTGTGTTCCTGTATTCTCCATTCCCCTCCCCCAGTTGCTTTTTATCCCATCAACTATTTTATGTTCTTTACAGCACATACCAATGTCTTAAATATTATTTTTGTTTGTTTGTTTTACTTATCATCTGCCTCCCTCCACCAGGATGTAAGCTCTACTAAAACAAGGATTTTTCTTATCTGCAACTGTATTCCCAACATCCAAAGCAGTGTCTGTCATGAGGTAGATGCTAAATAAATATTTGGTGGGTCAAGAGAGACATATATTTATAAGAAAGACTGAGCACTGCATGTGGTAAGATCTAAGAAAGAGGGAAGTTAATGGCACATGTGCCTCAACCCTGCTGCTCCAAATAATTAAGTCTTGCTTTATTCAGCAAACCTAAGCCCCCTGGTTAACCTGGCCACCCTCCTCATAAGAGGATGTGTTGCTATGAAGGTGGAGAGGGGTCTCACCTGTTTTCACCACCTAAGCAGCTTATCAATTTTTTTTCCTTCCAATTGCTTACAGTGCTATTCCTGAAAGGACAACTGATGTTTAACTTTATCCACACTGCTATATTTTCATCAAAGTTTTAGCAGCTCACATAGACTCTCCTGATGATTGGATTTTCCCCCTGGTTTGGAAAAGCTTCAATATAGCACATAATGACTCTGTAATAAATCCTCTTCCTGGAGTTCAGAACATGCTCATTTACTTACTCCACATGTGCTTATAGAACAGAAGTTATTATGTTCCAGACACTGTTCCAGACACTGGAGATGAAACAGTTAAAGTTTATAGAGAAGAAAATAATCCTCTGCGCTCATGTAATTCACATTCTAATAGGAGCAATCAGGCAATAAACAAAATAACGAAGTTAACTGTATAGTAAATTCAATGGTAGTAAGTCCTACTGAGAAAAATATAATGGGAAATTGGAATAGGAAATACATCAGGGGAAGGAGTTACAATTATAACAGGACAATTATAGAAATCCAGAATGCAATATTCCAGAAATGGATTGGCTTTTATAAAAAAGATTATTAAGTTACAAGTTACAATTCTAAGGCCATGAAAATGTCTAGATTAAGGCACCCAACAATAGGACACCTTCTCAGAAGAAAGGCCAATATTCTCTGTCCAGGGTTTCTCTGTCACGTGGGAAGACACATGGTGACATCAGCTGTCTTTCCCCCCCAGCTTCTGGTTTCAAATGGCTCTCAGTTTCTGA
The DNA here is from genome assembly GCA_004026745.1 of Myrmecophaga tridactyla. Classification (NCBI taxonomy): domain Eukaryota; kingdom Metazoa; phylum Chordata; class Mammalia; order Pilosa; family Myrmecophagidae; genus Myrmecophaga; species Myrmecophaga tridactyla. Next base: position 11,076 of record PVIY010015029.1, read on the forward strand.
TATCTCCTGGGTTTCTGGCATCTTCTGCATCTCCAAACGTCTGTGTCTGAGCTTTGTCTCTGATAGCTTTTTTAAGGACTCCAGTAAACTAATTAAAACCCATCTTGAATGGGTGGCGTCACATCTCCATTTAATCAAAAGGGCCCACCCACAATTGGATGGGTCACATCTCCATGGAAACAATCTAATCAAAAGGTCTCACCCAACAGCAGGTCTACCCCCACACGATTGGATTAGGATTAAAAGAACATGGCTTTGGGGGGTACATAAGAGTTTCAAACCAGTTCAAAGGGAAACCCATCACAAGGTTGTGTGCAGAATAGTGACTTGATCTTCCATGTGCATTAATTAGATCACTCTGGTTTCAGTTAAAAATAGACTATGGGACAGGCAAGAATAGGAGGACAAGTCAAGAGGCTAATGCAATAAACCAGGGAAAAGTTGATGGACATTGGATGAGGGTACTAACATATTGTTGTAGGAAATATTTGGGTTATGGGTAATCAGTATTGGTTGATGGAACACTCAACTCTCATAGAAAGGAGAAAAAATAGATTGTAGTTGTTAAGAATACAACCCTCTAGCATTAGATAGCTTGGAGACAACTTCTGACTCCCACACTTCCTTAATACTTGAATTTGTACAAATCACTTGTCCTCCTTAAATCTCAACATATTCATGGGTTTAGAGAAAAGATAAAAGGGGTGTGTTGAAGTAATTCTAGATATGCTAGCAAACAAACTCAAAATAGCAAAATGTCTCTAACACAAGAGATATTTATTTCTAATTCATGTTAAATCTGATGAAGGTATTTCTAATTAATAGAGTCCCTACCCCAGGAAGTGATTCTGAGGTCCAGGCCACTGCCGTCTTTTGGCTCTGATATTTTTTTGACACAAGACCTCCAGGGCCTCGCTGGGCATTGATTTCCAGTCAGCAGATGGGCCCTGCGATAGCTCTATCAAATCTGCCCTCATTTCACTGACGTGCGAATTCAGAACTCAGTTCATGGTCACCTGTAGAGGAGAGTAGGGTATCTGTCTCTTTGTGCGCCCAGTAAAAAGAAATGGGTTTGGTAAACAGTGACCAGTCTCTGCCGCTATCAGTCTCCATCAGGGACTATTGGGTCTGTCAGGAGAGATGACATTTGCAACACACTTACCAAAAGGCCTGCTACAGTGAAGGACTATTATTATTAATTCAGGAATATACACAGAAAGATGAAGACACATCCAAGGTTGCTTCTTCCACCATTCAATTCAGTTACCTCTACCTATTTTGTTGGAGGAAAACTGGTGCTAGAAGAGCTCCCCAGTTCGTCCCTTCTGAGAGTAAAACCTAGACCTTTTACATTCAGTGTAATTAACATTTATTGTGACAGAAGAGCTAGCCAACTTTCATGTGCGAGACTGTGAATTAAGCTTTCAAAGAAGTATGTTTCCTTTCAATCACAACCTTAGATACCATGCTTAATAATAGATATCAAGAATTCTCAAACAGCCTTTAGCAGAAATATGCATTAAGCTAAGAACAAAGGCTGAACGCACAGTTCATACTTCCTTTTTGAAGCAGCTTTGTTGAGTTATCATTTAAACACCATAAAATTTATCCATTTTGAGTGTAAAGTTCAATGATTTTCAGTAAATTTACAATGTTTTGCAAGCATCACACCACAATCCAATTTTAAAACATTTCCATCATCCCAAGAAGTTCTCTTATGCCCATTTGTAGTCAATCTCAGTTCCCATGCTCAGCCCCAGGCAACCACTAATCTGCTTTCTGCTTCCTTAGATTTGCCTTTCCTGGACATTTTGTATAAATAGGATCATACAATGTGTAGTCTTTTGTGTCTGGCTTCTTTCACTTAGCATACTGTTTTACAGTCCATACAGTTTCATCTATTTTATATGTATCTGTAGTTCATTCCTTTAGGTTGCTGAATGGTATTGTAGCTGACACTCATTATTTGTAGTACTTATGTTCTATAAAGTCACTTCTAACACTGAATTACAAATGCTGAACCATTGCCCCTAAGGTAAATACAAGATCAGTTACTGGTCCCTTTATTTCGGCAGATCAATACGTAACTTTGTTTCATGCATGCTTCTGTTTAAGGACACTTTGTATCCCCTTTTGCTTTCTTCTTGAATCCCCATACAATGATTCTGTTGAAATTTTTTGTTTCAACAATATATAAAGAGACTGCCCTCATTGGACAACAGCATCATTGCCTTCAGAGCATTTTAGAGCAATGCTTGAAGAAAGAATCTAAACATAAATTTAAGCATGTTTAATTATAGCTTGCACTGGCACAGGTAATCGGAGCTCATTAATAAGTTATTGCCTCTAAACATTAAACTCACAGTCAATAGTACTATAACTCATGTTTATCTAACACTTATTTTCACCATAAGGGAATATCCCAGCTTCCTTGCTCTTAAGAGCACTAGATAGCTCTTCAGCACAACGCTTGGGGGCAATTTCAAAGAGCAAAACCACCAAGGAGAAGCACAAAAATATGCAAAACATGGCATTAAATATACATGTAAGGACACTTGTTTGCAGTATGAGAGCAAGAACAAGAAGGCAGAGTATCATCTTGTTCAACCTCAGCTGGCAACATGCACAATGAACAACTCAAATCTCTCTACATTCTGTGAAAGTCTGGGCATAACTAAAAACACTGCCAATGTTGATTTGGGGGTTGTGATAAATTTTAGCACATAACCAAATTGCAAATGTCGAATCCACAAATAATGAGGATCAAGTACATATTGAATGGCTATGCCACTTTTTGTTTATACGTTTACCAGTTGTTGAACATTTGGACTGTTTCCAGTTTATAACTATTATGAGTTATTTTACCCCTTCCTTGCAAAAGCAGTCAAATGCTACCCCGTAAAAGGCTTTGTCCAAAAGTGGTGGTGGCATTTGTATTGGCAGGATGATGTAGTGGAGGCATTATGAGCTTTGACACGGAAATGACTTGGGCTTACACCTTTTCTCTTTTCTGAGCTGTCTGACCTCATATTTCCTGGGTTCTGTAGAGATTAATGATATTCTAAATATTAAGAGTCTAAAACGGCCCTTGACACAGTCAGTGCTCCACAAATATAAATTCCCACCCCTTTGCCCTTTAGTCGCACATTCTCCTCTGTAATAAACTCAAACCCTCCTAACAGCACCCCCACTTGCCTCACCACAATTTTCTATATCCAGCTGAATTCTTTTAACAAGACTTCATGTAACATAAGGATAGTTTCAATGTGTAATTTAGGGGAATCCATTTTCTCTCCCCTACTCTTGTCCTACTGGTCAATGAACTAGAACCTCCTGCTCTCTCTAAAGTGTTGATGAAAAGCATCTATCTCTCCTTCTAGATCTTGTGTGGTTTTCCCCAAAGGAGGAGTGATTTGTCTGTTTAACATGTTGAAGGGTCTGCTATCCATTGCTCCATATTCCCTGGTGGTCAAGGATAACGAGGTAAGTCACTGCACACAGGTAGCTTCCCTCCTCTGAAATGTTGGGCCTTCTGACTCCACATGGTGAGGTATTGCTGATTGGATAAGTAACTTTCTCTGGAGGCCTTAGCTCTCAAATGACTTCAAATACAGTTCAGTTTTAAAAAAATCCCAAGCTGTATTTGCTGATATACCCTTACCTTCAGTAAAGCTGCATTTCAATTTTCTGATTGCTGTTACCAATTTGCAATCAGTTGCCATTTTTGAGATGAAAAAGTTATGATTATTTCCCTCAAACTCAACATATGGAGGCTCTTCATCTATTTCAGAAACAGAGCTGGGAATATACTTAGGCAGTCTAACTTTTATAGTCTTTTTTTCCTTCCCTGTGTGGAAGACTCTCTTTAGGACTAACCCCCAATACTGTGCTATTATTATCCTATCATTTAACACAAGTTTACCCAATCCATCTTGGGTTTCCCAAAAGAACTTGTTAGATTTCTTTCTCTGAAGTAACAAATTACAGTTTGAACCTGCCTCATATACCACATCAATGGCTTCTTTAGTCCCTGAGATTGTTAAATGGTTAACCCAATTGGGTAATTTTAGCTGTCCAATCATTTTGGGTGTTAAAACAACAGAAGTGGTCTAATTACTTAGACTTAATATGTCTGACTTAAGCCAGGATGAAGAATAAAGCATTCAATTTAGCTGGAAAGCACAGTTGGGGAACCTTTTAGATATGTCCACATATGTGTACAAGCACACAAACAATACCTCTCAAGATTCCTCTCTCTCTCTCTTTCTTTCTGTTTCTCTATCTCTTTCTTTGTGTCTTTCTACCTCCTTCTTTCTTGGTCTCTCTTTTAAAGCTAGCAAATAGTCATAATGGTGAAATATGTGTTCTTTACTAGCAGCACTTATTTATCATTTCACCCAACATCTGAATCTAAGAAAGACTAGAAAGAAAAAAATTGCTCTCGTTTTCCTGAGTGTTGAGATGAATCGCTGAATTAGTTAATCATTTGGAAGAAAGAATTTGATCTTGGCAGAAGGAGCTGAGGTACAGGAATATCCCATAGAATACAGCAGGCCCCAGCATATCACTGACATAGGGCAAGCCTCCCTGTGGCCCTAACACTATCTAAATCTTTAGAAAAACAACTTGGAGGTTGCCCTGTTTATTTACAACTCTTGGCAGCCTGCCTCTGCCTTATCCTTTGTCTCTTTTCATCTCTGAGTGTTTTCAGCCTTGGATGTTTGGCTAGAATCCCTCAGAGAATGAATAAAGTACTAACTCTGTGAAGATCCAAGCCCCAAGAATGATCATTGAAATAAGATAAAAGCTGAACAATCAGAAGGTAGCAGGAGACCCATTAAACTTTTAGCAGAGGAAAGCCATCTACTTCTGGGCTACAAGCTAGCCTCTGATATCATAGGGTCATCCTTTATGACTAGGAAATTAAAGTTGCAGGTGCCCTTCTGTTCTCCCCTTAAATTTCCTCATATGAACGTGGGATCAGCAGAAAAGACGCAGCTGGGCTATCCCAAGAGGTGTAATGCCTTGTCAATGACACAGCAACAAGAGTTAGGTAAATCTCATGAGCAGCTCTCAATTTTGGAGATTATTGGCAATCATTCAAGGTTATAAAATCCTCATTTTGAAGACAGTGCTCAAGGACTTCGCTTTTGAGGTTTTGGATCATCAAACATGTTACTCTCAGTTCTACTGAAATAATCATATTTAAGACATAATGGAGCCCTATCCAGAGAGAATGAGGGGACAGAAAATATTCTCTAATTGGTGTAAAGGAAAGAATACAAAAAGTCTCAATTAAATCATTGTGAGATTTGGAAACACTTTCTATTACACAATAGATTGAACAGTACATCAAATATTTTTTGTGAAACATGGAACAATTTAATTATAAAATCATTAATGCATTGCAAATTGATTTGGTTTCAGTTCCTTTTAATTTCTTTTTAAAAAGCTGACTATTGTCCTGCCATCAAGACTCGCTCTAAGAAACCATACGGTTTGAATATTTTATTCTGGATTCTACTAGACCTGAAAAATACATAGGGCCTGAGAGATGGGAAAACTTTTATACTGATTTATTAAATTCAGACATTTCATTTTAATGCTATGGTTATCAACCTATGAAGAATAGGAATTCATGCATAATGTGGAGAGGATAACATAGTATGGAAAATTTAGCATCTTAAACTATAAATAATCAAGAATGATATTTGTCCACAGAATACATTCAGTCTGCAAGGATTCCATATCTATGAATTTAGAGTATCTTAATTCACTTTCTCATCCTTTATAACCCTATTGGAAACAGTTTTGCTTATTACAATGCAGTCATATAATTATCTTCACAGTTTAACCCCACCGTAAAAATTCTCATTTTGTTTAACATGTAAATGTGAAAAATCATATGGTGATGATAAATTTAGCAAACCATTACCCTGGGGCCACTGCTTCTCATTCTTTGTGCTAGACTATCCATTGTAAGTAATTTTCTTTCTTAGAAATATGTTAGGGGAAGAAAACATGTTGACAGTCCAGGATATATTCTATAAAAGTGTCTTGAATGCTGTCAGTTCAGGTAGGGCATTCCACAGTTCATTTACTTTCAGTTTCAGGTTTATTGCTTACACTATATATATATTTTTTTCTTTATTGAGTTTTATTATGGAAAACTTCAGAAAAAAAATAGCAAACACCTATGGATCCACCACATGGAATTTATAAATATCAACAATTGGATATTTTTATTTCAGATCTGTTGATGTACATCATTTTGTCTGTTTGTTTCTTGATGGGAAGTAAAAGATCACCAATAACATTGAAATCTTTGTATCTTTATGTTCCCCTTCCCCTCCCACCCTCCCCATAAGAAATTTCTGTCTTATATTTGTTGTAATTCCTTCCCACGTATATTTTACTTCTTCTCTCTATAAAAATGGAGATGATAGAACATTCAGGTCTACTGAATAGGACTATTTTATCATACTGTATATGTGCTTCTTGAATTTTGTTCATTTGATTTATTTGGTCTATTAATGTTGATTCATATAGATATAGCTCCTTTTTTTTAATTATGATAATCTATTTCATCATATGCCACAATTTATTTATCCACTTCTCCACTGAGGTGAACTTAGATTGTTTCCAGTCTTCATTGTTATAAATGGCTCCTTGTGCAAACATTACAAGAGTTTTGGAGGATATATACCAAGAAGTGGAATTTCTATATTATTGTTGAATAACTTTCTAAAATCTACACTCTTACCAGCACTGTATGAGAATTCCTATTCTTTGAAATTCTTCCTTCATAGAATTTTCAGATATTAAAATTGTAACTAATATATTGGGTATGAAATTATATTTCATTATTAACTTGCATTTTACTCATTATTAAATGCAGTGATATCTTTTCAAAGTTTACTAGCCACTTGAGTTTCTCTTCCCTAATTGTGTCCTTTGCCCATTATTGCAGGATTAAGGAGTTTATATGAAAACAGGCTGGAATGTGAACCAAAACGGCAGTTTTCAGCTATAAATAAGTTCAGTATGCTCAGATTATCTGTGAAATTTTTGTGTGCAAGCTCCTAGCGTGATGATTAAGTTCATGTATCAACTTGGCCAGGTGCTGGTGTCCAGTTATTTGGTCAAACAAACACTGGCCTGGTTGTTATTGTGAGGATATTTCACAGGCTAAAATCCCAAGTAAGTTCATTACATCTAGGGCTGATTACATCTACAATCAACGGAGGAAATTGCCTTCAACAATGAGAGATGTCTCTTCCAATCAGTTGAAAGCTTTAAAAGGAGAAGTGATGATTTTGACATTCAGAAAAGAGAATTTCATGTCTACTTCAGCCAGCTAGCCTTTCCTGGGGAATTCATCAAAAACTTTCATCGGTGGTGATGAATATACAACTATGTGATGATATTGTGCATGGATTGCACACCAAGTATGGAATGTTCATGTGTTAAGAATGTTCGTGTTGTATATTGATTGGTTTTATTAATAAAAATTTAAAAAAAAGAATGGTCATAGCAGCATTGTTCATAAGGTAGAAAAAAAACAAATATCCATCAGCTGACAAATGGATAATATGTATATCCATATAATGGAATATTATTCGGCTATAAAAGGTATGCAATAATGATACAATATGAATGAATCTTGAAAGCATTAGACAAAATTTTAAAAAGCTAGTCACAAAAGAGAACATATTATGTGATTCTACTTATATGAAATATCTAGAATAGGCAAATCTACAGACACAGATATTAGATTAGTGGCTGCTTAGAGGGAAGGATGAAGTTTATTGAGGTGCAATGACTGAAAGACACAGGGTTTCTTTTTTCTGGTGGGCTGGAAATACCGTAAAATTGATTGTGGTAAAAGTTGTGCAACTCTATTAATATATTAAAATCCACTGAATTGTGTACTTTAAAGGGGTGAATTGCATGGTATGTGCATTATATTTCAATAAAGCTGTTATAGAAACAAACAAACAAACAAAAGCCTTCATCAGAGTTCCCAGCTTGTGGTATCCCCTACAGAACTTAGACTTGCCCATCCTCATAGTCATGTGAGAAAATTTTTATAAAAATTTCACAATATTTACAGATATCTCTTAGAGAGCCTTACTAATATACTTAGGCTAAATGTGATCAAATGCCTCTTGTAAACTTATTTAATATCACCAGTGCTGGTTTGAAAGGATGTATGAACCCTAGAAAAGCCATGTTTTAATCAAAACCCCATTTTGTAAAGGCAGAATAATCTTTATTCAATATTGTATGTCTGAATCTGTAATTAGATCATTTCCCTGGAGATGTAACCCAATTCAAGAGTGGTTTTAAGCTGGATTAGGGAAGATGTGTCTCCATCCATTTTGGTGGGTCTTGATTGGTTTGTTAGAGTCCTATAAAAGAGGAAACATTTTGGAGAACGGGAGATTCAGAGAGAGCAGAGCAGAAAGACATAGCCACAAGAAGCAGAGAGCCCATCAACCAGTGACCTTTGGAAATGAAGAAGGAAAACACCTCCCAGGGAGCTTCATGAAACAGGAGGCCTGCAGAGAAAGATAGCAGGTGATGCTGTGTTTGCCATGTGCCCTTCCAGCTGAGGGAGAAACTGTGACTGTGTTCACCACGTGCCTTCTCACTTGAGAGAGAAACCCTTGAACTTCATCGGCCTTCTTGAATCAAGGTATCTTTTCCTGGATGCCTTTGGTTGTTCATTTCTATAGTCTTGTTGTAACTGGGACATTTTCTTGGCCTTAGAACAGTAAACTAGCAACTTATTAAATTCCCCTTTTTAAAAGCCATTCCGTTTCTGGTATATTGTATTCCAGCAGCTAGCAAACTAGAACATCACCTGTGCTTCATTTATGTAGAAGAAACAAAAATTCCTATACCATTCAGGACACTTGAATTTCCTCTTTGTCCCTCAAGATCAACAACTGATTTCTCTTACAAACCCAGAGATCTGTAGGCTTATCAGATTGGAGTGGAAAGTGACTCCTTATATGCAATCTGATTTTGATATATTCTCTGTAACCACATTTTTAAAATAAGATAAACCATTTATTCAATCTCATTAATGCGTTTGTGTGCTTGATCATTTGCATTTAATTCAACAAAAGCTACTCATTGTTTTATTAAGCTGACTTTTCTTATTGATTTGTAGAATTTCTATATATACAATATATTAGTTCCTTTTTCTGTAATTATAAATGTTTTCTCTCATTCTTTTTATTGCATTTATAATTTTGGTAAATGAATTAATATATTCTTTCATGATTTATACTTTGTTGTGTGACTTAAGAAATCTCCTTTACCCAAATGCAGTAAATATATTCTTTATATTCTTCCAAAAAGTTCATATTCTTCCAAAAGTAAGGTCTTTAATCAAATAGGACTGAAGCTGGGTGTATGTTCTGGAGCAGGTATAACTGAGAAGTTAGGATTTAAAGAATGATTATGATTACTGAATCATTCCATAGATATTTCTCTTTTACTTTCTGGTATATTAGAGTAGACATAGGGAAATACCTGAAATCTCTAAACTGTAATCCAGCTGCCTTGACCTCTGATAATGATTGTATAGCCTTTATCTTGTGCCTTTGTGATTGTAAAAACCTTGTGACTAACCTTCAATTGTACCCATTTTATCCAGTTTTTCAACTTTAGAGTCTTATGATCACTAAAGACCAGCCCCTAATGTTTACTAATGAAGGGTCATCTCAGAATTAACCCATCTTTTGACACTATAAAACTACCAGAATTACTGCGGGTCAGGGAGATAGATTTTGGGACTCATTTTCACTTCAGCTAAAGTCTCTTATTATCTTTAATCATTTGCCTGTAGATTCACTTGAATATTTTTGTGGAAGATCATAGTCTTAAAATTGCAATTTGTCTGGTTTCTTTTTAATTCATATATCCTATTTCTTTCCCTTCTCTTATTTAAATTATTAAACTCACCAACATAACATGAATAGTATTGGCAATAGAAGTGATTTGAGGAGGACAAATCATATTTCCTTTCCAATTCCATTTTACTAACAGTTTTTATTATGAAAGGCAGTAAACTTTATTGGATGCTTTTCTTGTATTTATTGCAATGATTTTATCACCTTTCATCTATTAATATCCTGAATGCATAACTATATTGCTATTGTTTAGCTATTAATTCATGCTCAAATAAATAACACTTTGTAATGGTGCTGTTAGATTCAATTTGCCAATAATTCTTTGGGAAGTTTGACCCAGAGAAAGAGGTAAGTGCTGGAATTCTGCATCTACATTTATAAATGGAATTAGCCTTTATTGTCTTAATTGTACTCTTCTTATAGTGTTTGGTTATCAAAGTTGTCAAGTTACAGTAACTTCAAAAAATGAGTTAAGAAGCTTTCCATCTTCTAGTCTCTGAAACTTGGCATAAAATCAGAATTGTCTGCCTCTCACATTTCTGCTAAAACTCCCTGTTAAAACTCTCTAGGTTTGGTACTTTCATGGAGAGAAGGGAGGTAGGTATGGATTATGATAATCAATTAAATATTTTAATGGTTATTGCTCTATTCAGATACTATTTTTCTTGAATAAATTTTGGTAAATTGCATTTCTTTTAAATAATCCAATTTATCCAAATTTAGCTGTAAAATTGAATATAATATTCTCTTTATATTTTGAGGGTGAAAAAGATGATATCTATAGTCTGCCCCCCTCCTTTACACTTCTAATATTCGTTACTGCCTTCTTTGTCTTTCAGTATTTTCAGATATTTATTTTATTAGCTTTTGCTTCTTTGAACAAGTTTTTGGTCTTGATCATCTTAATTGCCCTCTATTTTATTAATTTCTGCTCTTACCTTTATTATTTCCCTCTTTCTACACTCATTGGGCTCATTCTAACTTTCTTTCACTGGGTTCTGTAATTGAAAGCTTGGCTCATTAATTTTCAATCTTTTCATTTCATATATGCATAAATCATTTCTGTGTACTATTAAACTATACTGTTTTACAGATTTCCCTAAGAATTGCTTTAGCTATATCTCACAAGTTTTAACTTGTAGTGGTCTTTTTTGTAATTTCCATGATTTCTTTTATAACCTACTAATTATTTAGGAGTTTGTTTTTACTTTCTAAATGTAAGGGAGTTTTTTACTATTGTTTTGAATTCAATTTTATTGCTCAGTAAATGTGAATTTCATTACATCAATTATCTGGAGTTCACTGAGTATTTCTTCTAGGTCTGGTACAAGATCAACTTTTGTAATTGCATCATTTGTGTTTGAAAAGAGTGCCTTCACTGTGCTATGGTTGTATGTGTATGTGAATATATATCATGTGTATGCCATATATATGTATCATCAAGTTTATTTGTTCTGCTATATAATACAGCTCCAGTTTTATGAAACTGTATTCAAGAAATGGATAGTTATACCCTCAGTTCTAAAACCCACATTAATAGATACCAAAATTGTTAAGTTTGCAAGAATAATGTATTGAACCAACATTTTGTCAAATTATGGTATTAAACACTAGACAGGATATAGGAAATATCATACAAGCCCCTGCCATCCCCAAGTTTAGAATACATTCCTTTTCTCAGTTAGCACCCCATAATGACCTCAGGAAGATAATATTAACAATAATATATTGTTATTATGACTAAATAATGACTAAATTTTCTTGAGCTCTTATTATAGGCCAAATGCTGTTCTCAGCACTTTACTTCTTTGACTCATTTAATCCTCACACTAAACCGAGAGGTAAATACTGTTCAGGGATGAGAAAGCTGAGGCGAAGAGGTTAGTTTGCCCAAGCATACCGGTGGTGAGTGGCAGCTCCCTGAACTCAGAAGGTAGAATATTAAGTCTTTTATTCCTAGTTGCAGACCCTTCTAGTCACAATTTTGGGACAATAAGCCATCCCACTTGGTTCCATTGTACCATCCTAGTACGTTTTCATTTACAATTGTCTTGTGTAACTGGGGTCTTTAAGGTAGGTTACAGCTAAAGAAAAAAAGCCTTTCTTTTCCTTACATTTACCCCAACTCCACATGCCCCTCATGGAAGTTAAAAAACAGCCATAATTGGATTCACTTTTAAGTCTTTTGAAAACTCAGTATGCTAGTTTATTCAAATTCATTTTAAATAATCCCTTTCTTTGAAAAATGCAAGAACTCTTCTTACTAACTGTTAAATGAAGAGCATATTTAATCTTCTATGTTTACATTAGGAAACCAAAATTCTAAAGGACTGTAAAAGTCCCACATTTCAAAGTCTCATGGAGAGTCAGATTTGGACTTGCCTTTTCCCAGCTTTCTAACTAATCTCCTCATATGATCCCCCATAAAATGCAGATGGAGATCTGACAACTCGGCGATATTGCAGATTAGCTTAAATAATGTTTACCCTGTGATATAGCAATATAACTTCTTCAAAAAGAGGTTGAACTAACAAGTAGGTTTAGTTTTGATAAATTTGATCCCTTATATAGCAATAAGAGCTTCAGTTTGGAAATATATAGAAATCTGATGAAATATAGTCCTTAATAAAGTCAGAATTTTGTCTTCCTTAAATTTTGCAGTCTACCTATTGAAGTTTGATTCAGTTTCCACATTTTTGTGTGGGTTCATTTTTTAAAACAGTGGCTTTAAAGTTACGTTGTGGATGCCCTCAAAGTGTAAGGCAGGTGCCCTGGGGGCTACCTAAGGGTGTGAGTTCAAATAAATCCCAGCAGCTGGAGCTCCAAAGCCCTGACCCCTTTCTCTGTTCATCCAGAGCAGCTCTGCTTTTATCTGCGAGAGATACTGATTTAAGGGATAAGATTTCATTAAAGAAATTGATGCTAAATCCACTGTTTTAGACAAAAATGTTTATCTTAGATAAGTGTGTACATTTCATGATAAACCTGAATAGTACATGTGAGTCATAAAGCCATAGACTATGGTCTGATGTCAAATGTGGTTTTTGCTTCTCTGAAAGAAAATCATTTTTCAGACAACACGGGATAAGGATTGTGCAGTGCTACATTTATTTATTTGATGACTTACATAGAGTTTATTGCCTTGAGAGCTGGACTGGAAATAGCCTCTATAAGTACCCCAGCATGCCCTAAAGAATTGGTGTAATTCATCCTGAGCTTTTAGTTATTTCTGACATCTTCAATTTACTTGGCTTTGGTCCTGATACTTAATACTTGGTTCTTTTTTCTGGCTGACACAAATAATATATAAACACTCATAAACACACACAAATGGTTTTAAAGCCATATTAGGTCTATGAATCAGATCAACAAAAAGCAGGATATTTGTTGTCTTTTCAGGCTTTTGTTGTATTAAATCAAGCATTAAATCACTAAGTATTCAGCAATAATCTAAGAGATGTGTTCAGAGTTGAACCCCATTCTGGGAATGGTGCTGAGCTCAGAATTGAACTGAGCAATGGATCTGGGCTCTGGAGCTTGAACCTTTGCTCCTCTGCTGACCAGCAATGAGGCCCTGGACACACGCTTTGACTTCTCTGTGCCTCAGAGCCAATAATGGCACACACCTCCCAGAGCTGTTGTGAGACCAGATAATAAAATACATGTAAAGCAAGTGGAAAAACATCCATCATATACCTGTCATAGAGTAAGCACTCAACCAATGTCAAGTTCTGGTACATGACTAATGTTACAAACTGCTTTATATCAGGCTTTAAATTTCTATGGTGTCTATATTTGCCATAAATGGGCATGGTTTTACCTGAAATGTAACTGAAACTGTGTAATAATGAGTTACATTGTATAGACACAAGTTGCTTAGAATATCTAATTAGCGTAAAAAATTTAACTTTATAAATGTTAATGAATGACCATTAAAATTTCAATTTGGGGGGTTGCAGGTTTGAAACTAATATGTTGACCCAGAAAAGCCGTGTTTTAATCCTGATCCAATCTTGTGAGGCCAGCCATTTCATTTAATCCTGATTCAATATAGTAGGGCACAACTCTGGGTTCTGACTTGCTTAGTATCTCATGGGAATGTCTGCTGGGCTCTACATCTCCGAAGGTCTTTTAGAGCCCAGCAGATGTCGCCATGTGCCTTCCCATAAGGTGCTAAGTAAGCCAAGACCCAGTTGTGCCCCAGAGGGGCTAAGTGGAGGCCCAAAGACACTTAGAGAGGAAACTACAGGAAACAGGCTGAAAGCAACAGAGCCCAGGAGCAAGGGATCAGCAGTTGCCAGCCATGTGCCTTCCTACTTGACAGAGGTGTTCCAGATGGGATCGGCCTTTCTTCAGTGAAAGTAACCTCTTGCTGCTGCTTTAATTTGGACATTTCTCAGCCTTAGAATTATAAACTTTTAATTTATTAAATTCCCGCTATACAAGCTGTTCCATTTTTTGTATATTGCATTCTGGCAACTTAACAAAATAATACAGGGATACTAACATTTTTGTTCATCTTTGGTTTCAAAATTTCATAAACCTTTTTGTTTTCTCCTCTTTCCTGGCACTCAGGCTTCCCACCTAACATCAGTCATCTTCAAACATTTGCAACATTTAAACATCTCCTTTATCATTTTTTTATAGGGTACATCTTATATTTGAAAAATTAAAATAAAAAAAGAAGAAAACCTACAAGAAATAGGATGTTATTTGGCTCTCCTTAACCAGAGCAGAGCAAAGGCTTGTTTTCATTATGTATTGTCAACATACTTGTCAGTTCTTATTCCAGTTTTGATTCCCTGCCTGTGTCATTATCATGCATCATCCATATTTCTAAAAGTGGACACACTGTGAGGAGTTATGCCACCTAAGAAATGAGATGCTCTCTCTTCTATCATATGTCAAGAAAGGGTCCAGAAGTTAGATGGAGAAACTAGGAAAAAGAAGAGAAAAATATCTGCTGTGACTGCTAATCAGAATGAAACACATGTAAATGACATCTGGGGATGGACTACTTCAGAAGGAAGTAGAATATATACCAAATGGCATGTAAGATCATTAGTTATCCTATACCACTTAATGGTTTTAAAATACCTTTGAGGAAAGTGCAACTTTCCACACAAAAGTCAGTGAGTTCAGAATTCAGAGCAAATTTCTTTGAGCTGCTCATGTCTGTTTTTCTGTCACTATTGATTTTTTTTATTTTAAACTGTCCTGCTATGCATCTAATAACTTAACTTCAGCTACATATAAAGTTTTCTGAACACCTACCCTCTGCCTTCTGCAACATGTACCCACATAAAAGTATGAAGAGATTCTGAGGTTCTCACAAAGTATTTTCTCCAGATCTCAGACAAAGTCTGATAGTTCACTGTGCTCTTGTAACACAGGTGAATTTCATCTCTACCAAGTTCTATCACAAAGGTGGTTTTATTTTTTCCCCAAATCTGACTTTTATAGACAAAGGAATTTATGTGGATAAGTAAGTGTACTGGTTTGAATCTATCTTTTAATCCTCATTCGATATTGCTGGCTAGGAGCTTTTTGATTGTTCCCATGGAGATGTGACCCATCCAATTGTGGGTAACTTTTGATTTGATGATTTCCATGGAGGTGTGTCTCCACCCATTCAAGGTGGTGATGCTTACTGGAGCCCCTTAAGAGGGAATCGTTTTGGAAAGAGTTACAGAGCCATGCAGCAAGAGACCTTTGGAGATGAAGAAGGAAAATGCCTTCAGGGAAGCTTCATGAAACAAGAAGCCAGGAGAGAAAGCTAGCAGACCCCACCGTGTTCACCGTGTGCCTTTCCAGTCAAGAGAGAAACCCTGAACATCATCGGCCTTCTTGAACCAAGGTACCTTTCCCTGTATTCCTTAGATTGGACATTTCTATAGGCTTGCTTTAGTTGGGACATTTTCACGGCCTTAGAACTATGATTATATGTTGTTATATGCAACATAATAAATTCCCTCTTTGGAAAGCCATTCTGTTTCTGATGTATCACATTCCGGCAGCCAGCAATCTAGAACAGTAAGCCATCTGCAGAAAATCTCCTTTCTTGAAAATCTCCTGTTTTATTTCAAATAAAATGTGATAATACTTAACACAGTCTCATTATACCTATTTAGGACTATGATTGATGATGCCCCTTTTTAGCCTCAAAGAAGACCCAGATTGGGTGCTAAAGTAGGCAATCATCCAAATCATGTGGCACTCACAATACCTCCATAAGGTAGGTTCTAGTGTTGTACCATTTTCAGATGAAGAAACCAAGGACAAAAAGGCTAAGTAAATTGCTCAAGGTCAAATAGAACTGCATAGAAAAGATGGCATTTGAACCAAGTGGTCTAGCTCCAAACTTCTACCTTCCTAAGCCCTATGTTATCTTATATTCCATGAATTTTGTTACTTATTTTCCTTTTACCCCTTATGTGCATTTTTAAACAACTCAGGGATCATGAGGATGATTTTGGGGCTTTCTGTAAAACATTTTATACCTGAATTTAGGGTACCAAATGCCTTGATACCCAGGCATGTTTTCATCCAAACCTTCCAGAACTGGTTATCAGAATAAGGGTTCTGGTGGATGGAAGAACACCCAAGCACTATCATCACACACCATTACAGAAAACCAGGCTTCTATTCTCTTTGGTCCATGCTATAGAATATAGGTGGTAGAAATATGAAGAGAGGATGAGTTGACACTTGAAATTTGGATTTGACTGAATTTTACAACAAAGAGAAAGATTTTTATGTTTGTGTAAAAGTTGTGATGTTTGAGATAGGAGTGCATTCACTGAAAGAAGATTTAAAAAGTAAAAATTAAAACAGTCTTCTTCCTTAAGACAGCTAATTGATCCTCTAAAAGTAAATGAAGATTAAAACAAGAGGAACATCAGAATGCTTTTACTTCTGTTGCAAAATACAAGTAGCCATGTAGATTAAGGTGCATAATGCTGTGAGTATAAAATTTTAAGCGCACAAAGGACTACTAGACCAGAAAAGTCTAATTTTTAGAAAGGATTTTTAAAATAAAGGGAGTGAGAGCTTGCTTTCACTCACAGCACTGGAAATCAAGGCTGTACTTCTCAGCTGCTTCCAAGATCCACCCAAATATGTCAGATCTGAGCTCTCCTGTCACTTAAACTTGCTGTGGAGAGACATATTCATATCCAGGGACTTGTGTTAAGAGATCTCTTCAGTTTCATTAAACTTGGTCCTAAGAAGGGCTAACTGTTATCCTGAAACTTCTATCTTAACCATTCCAGCTCACATTTCCAGACAGCTGTGGAAGTCTTATTGTGGAGCAGCAAAGGTCCAAAATGGATATGGGATCTCCAGTTTTCACCAGTTCATATTTACCCTAATTACAATATACTGTCGGGGATTCAAAGTTTCCAAGATACCATCAGGAAAATCATAACACTTATATCTTGAAGATTTTAGACATAATTTATTCAGTGTATATAGATTTTTTTGTTTCATTTTAAACAGTTTTACTTTTTTGCATTGTTTTGAATTCATTTTGTTTCCATCTGATTATTTTCTTCTTTGCCAGACTGACTGCAATTATTATTAGTGATTAGCAACTATATGGCAATCTATTCAGATTTCAAGCTTGTTTCCAAGCTTTTTACTTCATATTATCCTGTCAGCGTAATTAGGAGGAGCGTTGGAGGTCCCCACTAGCATTCCCAGGGTCAATGATTCACTGCACACAGCATATAGTCATACTCATAGCCATGATTTATTACAGCAAAAGAGTAACACACAAAATCAGCAAAGGGAAAAGGAATATCAAGTCAAGACTAGAGAATACCAGATGCCAGCTTTGAGTCCTCTCCCAGTCAAGTCAAACAGGAAGGTTTAATTCCCACAGAAACAAGTTGTGACAACATGCATGAAATATTGTCTACCAGGGAAGCTCATTAGGGATTCAGTTTTTGTACGTTTGTTTGGGTATTTTATTGAAGAAATTGGAAATATACAGAAAAATCATACAGAAATTATAGACTTCCCATATAATCTCCCTCAAACACACATAGTTTTCCTTATTATCAACACTTTGTATTAGTGTGGTAGCTTTGTTGATAAAACAGTATTATTATAATTATATTAACTACAGTCTATACATTAAGGTTCACTGTGTTGGGAAGACCTATGTATATTTTGTTTTTATGTTTTTAATTTTTATTTTGGTCACATATATACAATTTGTAATTTCCCCCTTTTAAACACATCCAAATATACAATTCAGTGGTGTTAGTTGTGCTCCCTCATCACCATCCATTGCCAAAACTTTCCCTTTACCCCAGACAGTAATGCTGTACCAATTAAGCATTAGATCCCCAATCCCTACTCACACAGCGACCACTGGTAACCTGTATTCTAGTTTGTGATTCTGCAAATTTGAATATTCTAATTATTTAGTATAAGTGATGTAAGAAGATATTTGCCCTTTTATATCTGGTCTGTTTGACTTCACATAGTATCTTCAAGGTCCATCCATGTCGTTGCATGTATAAGAACTTATTTTCTTTTAACAGCAAATATTCCAATGTACATACCACATTTTCTTTATCCATTCATCTGTTGAAGGACACTTAGGTTACCTCCACATTTTGGCAAATGTGAATAATGATGCTGTGAATATTGGAGTGCAAATATCTGTTCAAATTCATGCTTTCAATTCTTTGGGGGTTTATACCTAAACATGGGATTGCAGGGTCATATGGTAATTGCATATTAGCTTTCAGGGGAACCACCAAATTGTATTCTGCAGTGGCTGTACCATTTTATGTTCTGATCAACAATTAATCAGTATTCCTATTTCTCTACATGCTTTCCAACATTTGTTATTTTCCACTTATTTTAATATCAGCCATTCTAGCAGGTATGAAATGAGATTTCATTGCAGATTTGGCTTGCATTTCCCTAATGGCTAATGATGCTGAGCATCTTTTCATGTGCTTTTTAGACATTTGTATATCTTCTTGGGAGAAATATTTATTCATGATTTAGCCAATTTCCTAATTGATTTCTTTGTATTTTTGTGGTTGAATTGTGGCAAATCATTTATATTTTGGATATCAAACCCTAATCAGATATATGGGTTTCAAATACTTTCTCCCATACTGTAGATTGTCTTTTTACTTTCACAATAAAGTTCTTTTATGCACAAAAGTTTTTTATTTTGATGAAATCCCATTTATTTTTTCTTTTGTTGCTTTTGTTTTTGATGTACAGTTTAGGAAACCATTGTCTAACATAAGGTCCTAAAGATACTTCCCTTCGTATATTCTTCTAAGAGTTTTATAGTTTTAGTTCTTAGATTTAGGTCTTTGATGTATTTTTAGTTAATCTTTGTGTATAGTGTGAGGAAGGGGTCCACTTTCATTCATTTGCATATGGATATACAGTTTTCCCTGATCCATTTGTTGAAGTGATTATCTTTTCCCCATTGAGTGGACTTGGCACCTTGTGACAAATCAATTGACCAAAGATGTGTGAAGGTATACTTGATCCCATTGGTCTACATGTCTGTCCTTGTGCCAGTATTACACTGTTGGAATTACTGTACTTTATAATAAGTTTTAAAATTGGTAAGAGTGTGCTCACCTTACATGCGGGAGACCCGGTACGATTCCCTGGACCATGCATCCCTCAAAAATAAATAAATAAATAAATAAATAAATAAATAAATAAATAAATAAATAAATAAATAAATAAATAAATAAATAAAGTAAATAATTGGTAAGAGTGAAGTCTCCACCTTAATTTTTATTCAAGATGATTTTGGCTATTCAGAGTCTCTTAACCTTCCATATTAATTGCATGATTGGCTTTTTCATTTATGCAAAGAAGGCTGTTGAAATTTTGCTAGGGATTGCATTGATTATGTAATCACTTTGAATAGAATTGAAATCTTAACAATCTTAGCCCATTACCAAGGAATAACCTTCCATCTATTGAGGTCATCTTTAATTTCTTGCAGCACTGATTTGAATGTTTTCCACATACAAGTCTTCAAATATTGGTTAAATATATTCCTAGATATTTGACTCTCTTAATGACTATTATGAATGAATTTTTCCTGATTTCTTCTTCAAATTGTTCATTAATACTATTTGCATGGAATATTTCTTTTCATCCCTTCACTTTCAACCTACTGGTATTTTAAAGTTTAAATATGCTTGTAAACAGCATATTTTGGATCATGCTTCTTTAAAATCCATTCTGCCAAATTTGTCTTTTGACAGGAAAGCTTAATCCATTTACATTTAAAATAGCTACTAATGATGCAGCATTTTCTTTTGCCATTTTGCTATTTGATCTTTGTAAGTCTTTTTACCTTTTATGTCCCACAAGTCTTCCATTAATGACTATCTTTATATATATTTGATTTTTTCAGTGTGTAACATTTTAAGTCCCTTCTTATTTTCATCTGAATATATTACTCATATTTTAATTATGGTTACTATGGGGATTAATTTGACATCATAAATCTATAACAATCATGTTTGATTTGGTACCAGCTTAACTTCAATAGCACACACAAATACTATTTCAGTGTCCATTCATACCTCCACATTTTGTTGTACTTGTTACAAATTATATCTTTATACATTGAATGTCCAAAACCAGACTATTATCATTCCTTTTTATGCATTTGCATTTTAGATCCTCTGAGAAGTAAAGAGTTGAATTACATACAAAAAAATGCATTATATTCACTATTACCCAAATTACAATTACAATTACCCAAATATTTACCTTTACCAGAGGTATTTTTTTATTTATGCCATCTCAATCCACTGTCTAGTGTCCTTTCCTTTCAATCTGAAGAATTCCTTTTAACAATGCTTTCAGGTCATATGTGGTGGTGATATAATCCCTTAGCTTTTGTTTATGTGGGAATGTCTTAATTTGTTCCTCACTTTTGTAAGGCACTCTCTGGATATAAAATTCTTGGTTGGCAATTGTTTTCTTTCAGCACTTTAAATATTTTGTCCCACTTCCATCTTGGTTCCATGATTTCTAAAGAAAAATTAGCTCTTCATTTCATTGGGGCTCCTTTATTCCTAGCATATTGCTTTTCTCTTGCAGCTTTCAGAACTGTCTCCTTGTCCTTGGCATTTGACAGCCTGACTACTATGTGTCTGGGAGTGATTCTCTTAGAATTTATCCTGTTAGGGGTTCACTGGGTCTCTAGAATGTGTCTTTCATTAAATTTTGGAAGTTTTCTACCATTATCTTTGAATATTTTCCCAACTCTCTCTTTCCTATCCTTTTGGGATTTGTATAATGCATATATTGGCATGTTTTTTTGTGTGTGCCCCACAGGTCTCTTAGACTCTATTTGCTTTTTATAAATTCTTCTCTTTCTTTTCCTCAGTTTAATCATATTCATTGTCTTGTCTTTGAGTTTACTGATTCTTTCCCTGCCATCTCCAATCTATTGCTGAAACCCTGTTGGGAATTTTTCGTTTTAGTTATTGTGGTCTTCAAACAGTATTTCTGTTTGATTCCTTCTTAGACTTTATATTTCTTTATTGAGATTCTTAAATTGTTCATTCCTTTTTTCCCTAGTATCCTTTAGTTAGTTCTGTATTTTCACTGATCTTTTAACATTTTGAAGATATTTGTTAAAGTCTCTGTCTGATATGTCCAAAGTCTGTTCTTCCTTACTAATGTTCTCTGAATTTTTATATTCTTCCTTTGAGTGATCCATCATTTACTGTTCCTTTTGTTGTATGCTGTAATTTTAACATTTAACTATTAACTCTAGGATTTAGTCTCTGAGCTCTCAGTTCCTTATATTTTTATCCAGATAGTGATATTAGAGAGATTTCCTTGAGTGCCAGGAGCTAAAGTAAACAAACAAATGCAAAAAAACACTTTCACAGTGTTTGCAAATTTTCTCTGTGCTGGCTGGTGCTCTTCTTCCACAATTTAGCCCTCCTATCAAGAAAATCAACCCTAGGCAAATGTGCAAGGTCATCTCCATCTTTTGGGTCCTGGTCTGACCTTAGGAATTCATCCATTTACAGGAATTTAAATGAATTTCTTCTACCTATGTCCTCCCAGGTGTTCTACTGTATGACTTAAACGGGTAATCTTTTACTCCACACACTTTGATTTAATTGGTTCTTATGCTGTTTTAACTACCCATAAGTTGCTTCTGTCTGTAGCATAATTTCTAGGAGGATGACAAGAGTTGAATGACCTGCTGGAATCTTTCATGCTGACAATCAATAGATTGGTACCAAAAATATAGGTATCCCAGTATGCACACAGAGATTACTCTTCTCCTTCTGGAACAGGACCAGGAACCCACAGTGAGAGTTTGAGCTTTCATCACACTGGAGGGGTGGTGGTAGTAGCACCAGCCCAGGTGCCATGACCATCTCCAACACATTATTTTGAGTTGTGTTTTCTTGATTAGGCACTCACAAAATTACTGAGGCCCTTTGACTTTTTCCCCAGAGTTTTGAGAAATATGGTTCTGCCAGATTTTGCTATTTGTTCTAATATTCTGTGGAGGGGATGGCAGCCTGGAGCGTTTTATGTTGCCATCTTGGTTGACTAGAACATACCCAGGGTTTTATTGCTACCTTCTCCCAATTTGCGCAAATTCCAAACTGCCCAAAGGAAACTATACTTAGCTGTTAAGAATAAACTATACTGTTAGCACAAACAATTTAGGCACAGTGAGACATTCTTGACAGGGAATAGTTGGAATGCTCTTAAATTCTAAATTCCTAGATGCCAGCTAAGAGCTGATTTTGGTAGGAGGGCTTTTAAAAGATAGCTGTCTCAGGACTATTAAGAATTTGTGGTTAAGACAAATCTCATTTACCCTAGCTCCCTATCTGATATTCTTTCCAGTAGATGATACACCTGTTTAGAAACGAATCTCATAAGCTGAGCAAGACTGATTTAAACTAATTGAAGTGATTAATAACAAATTCCACTTCATTTTCCTTCACATGTGAACTGGAAATAATTACAATAGCCCATACATTAGTGCTGTCTATTATAACTTTATTCAATGATGGAAACATTCTGTACTCTGTGCTATCCAACAGAGAAGTGACTAGCCACATATGGCTATTGAGCACTTCAAATGTGGCTAGTGTTATTGAACAACGGTTTAATTTTCTTTAATTTTAATTTAAATAACCATATATAGCCAGTAGCTACATATTGACAGCCCAGACCTAAATTATATGAGATTGAGGCTTACTTCATTAAAGCAAAGTACATTGAAGTTCTTAGATTAAATAGACTCTGGGACCCAGAACTACTCCAGATTTACTTGAGGGTCAACCTAATGTCACAATATGGTCCCCCAAATTATTCTGCTACTTGAGGTCTTAATCCAAGCTTACAATCTTTATCCAGAATACAGGAGTTCCATTTTCACCAGCTGGCCTCTTTTTTCAAGAAATCCTTTAAAAAATGACCTCGTTTTGGTTTGAGGGACTCCCACAACCAGACATATATCACACACCAGTCTGGAACAGGTGGAAGGGCTAAGATCACAGTACGGAACTGTAAGTCAGTCTCCTATACCATTTCCCCACTGGCACAGCAGGCTGTTTTAGAGTTACTTCTCTGTGGGAAAAAGAAGCAGTCACTACTAGGAGCTAGGGAAATAGCTAAACCAAGCTGCAGTTCCAGGATTAATTAACAAATTTGAACTGCTAAATATAAGCTCTGAGCACAGATAAACCAGGAGCAAGCAGGAAAGGAACTGGGACGTATCTTTCTGGAAGAGACTAGGTAGGGCTAATGAACAAAAAATAAGCAAGTAAAGGTGTTGGCAGTTGGCTGAGCTCAGAATACAGGAAAAAGACTGTGCCCCAAGAAAAGGGACACATAGAGCTGGGATACCAACTCTGGCTCTTGATTGGCAAAACTTGGGGCTGGGGGCTGGCTCTGAAGAAGAATTTTTTTCTTTTATTTTTACTTTTTAGCAGCAGAAATGCTAAAGGGAGTGCTACAGACAGGTAGGAAAAGGCAGGAGTGAAAGATTTGGAGAAGAGTATAGAAAGGAAGATTATCAGGAAGGGTTAAGAGAGAAAAAAAAAATAAGATATGACCCATAAAATCCTAAAGACAAAATGGTAGAAGAAAATACTGTTTTTATAGCAATAACTTTAAATATTAATGGATTAAATTCACCAATTAAAAGACATGGATTTGTAGAATGGATTAAAAGATAGGACTGATACATATGCTGCCTTCAAGAGACTCACTTTAGAGCTCAGGACAAAAATTGGTTGAAAGTGAAAGGTTGGAAAAAAATGTTTCATGCAAACAACAAACATAAAAGAGAGTGGGTAGGTATACTAACATAAGACAAATTAGACTTCACATGTAAAACACTTAAAAGAGACTAACAAGGATACTACATATTAATAAAAGTGATAAATCATCAAGAAGACATATAATTATAAATACATATGCACCAAGCCAGAGTGCCTCAAAATACATTAGGAAAACGTTGACAACACTGAAGGGAGAAGTAGACATGTCTACAATAATGGTCGGAGCCTTCAATAAACCACTCTCCTCAATAGATAGTACATCTAGACAGAGGATCAATAAGGAAGCAGAGATTTTGAAAAGTATAATAAATGAACTAGACTAAACAGACATTTACAAAACATTATACCTCTAAAAAACAGGATACACATTTTTTCTGAAGTGTTCATGAATCAATCTCCAGAACAGACCATATGCTTGTTCACAAAGCAAGTCTCAATAAATTTTAAAAGATTGAATTTACACAAAACACTTTCTCTGAACATAATGGAATGAAGTTGAAAACAGTAATGGGCATTAGGCTGGGAAATACTCAAATATATAGAGTATAATACCAAATACCTAATACCAAAAGCCAACAAAGAAAAAAGAAAGTACAAGAAAAGAAAATTACAGAACAATCTCTTTAATGAATATACATGGAAAAATTCTCAACAAAACACTTGCAAGTCAAATCCAGCAGCACATTAAAAGAATTATACACCATGACAAAGTGGGATTTATTCCAAATATGCAAGACTGATTCAACACAAAAAAATCAATTAACATAATACATGACAAT
Source organism: Myrmecophaga tridactyla (assembly GCA_004026745.1). Classification (NCBI taxonomy): domain Eukaryota; kingdom Metazoa; phylum Chordata; class Mammalia; order Pilosa; family Myrmecophagidae; genus Myrmecophaga; species Myrmecophaga tridactyla. The sequence goes on from PVIY010015029.1 coordinate 36,114, forward strand.
AATAAGTCGAAGTGGAAAAACCATATGATCATCTCAATTGATGCAGAAAAGGCATTTGAGAAAATTCAACATCATTTCTTGATGAAAACACTTCAAAGGATAGGTACAGAAGAGAATTTCCTCAACACAATAAAGGGAAAATATGAAAGCTTTCCCTCTAAGATCAGGAACAAGACAAGGATGCCCACTGTCACCATTGTTATTCAGCATTGTGCTGGAAGTTCTAGCCAGAGGAATTAGAAAAGAAAAAGAAATAAAAGGCATCCAAGTTGGAAAGGAAAAAATAAAACTCTCACTGTTTGCAGATGATATGATATCATATGTCAAAATATCCCCCAAAATCTACAGCAAAGCTAATAGAGCTAATAAATGAGTACAGCAAAGTGGCAGGGTATGATCAACAACTACAAATCAGTGGTGCTTCTAAACATTAGTAATCAGCAATCTGAGGAGAAAATCAAGAAAAAAAATCTCATTTACAATTGAGACCAAAATAATCAAATATTCAGGAACAAGTTTAAGGACACAAAAGACCTATACACAGAAAACTACAAGAAATTATTAATAGTAATCCTGAAAGACCTAAATAAATGGAAGTTCATATCGTGCTCATGGATTGGAAGACTAAATATAATAAGATGTCAATTCTATCCAAATTGATTTATAGATTCAATGCAATACCAATTAAAATCCCAGCATTTTATTTTGCAGAAATTGGAAAACCAATAACCAATTTATTTGGAAGGGCAGGATGCCTGAATAACTAAAAATATCTTCAGAAAGAAAAAAAAAGGTAGAGTTCCCACACTACCTAAAATTAAAGCATATTGCAAAGCCACAGTGGCCAAAACAGCATGGTATTGGCATAAAGATAGATATACTGGACAGTGGATCAAAGACATAAGCATCAGAGCTAAGACCACAAAACTTTTAAAAGAAAATGTAGGGAAATAACATAAAACTTGTGATAGAAGGTGGTTTCCTAGACTTTGCAGCCAAAGCATGAAAAATGAAAAAAGAAATAGATAAATGGGACCTTCTCAAAATTAAATACTTTTGTACAATTAAAAAGGGGACAAAAGACACAAACAGACACTTTTCAGAAGAGGAAATACAAGCTAAAAAGCACATTAAAAGATACTCAACTTCACAGGCTATTACAGAAATGCAAATCAAAATCACATGAGATATCATCTCACACATAAGAATGGCCATTATAAAAAAAACAAAAACAGAAAAAACAGAAAATCACAAGTGCTGGAGAGGATGTGGAGAAATAGGCACACTTATCCACTGTAGGTGGAAATGTAAATGGTGAAACCACTCTGGAAGGCAGTTTGGTGGTTCCTCAGGAAGCTAAATATAGAATTGCCATATAATCCAGCAACCCCATCACTAGGTATATAGTCAGAGGAACTTAACACAAGGACATAAATGGATACCTGCACATTGATGCTTATAGCAGCATCATTTATGATTGCTAGGAGATGGAAACAGCCCAATGTCCATCAACAGAGGATTATCTAAACAAGCTGTGGTATGTACATATGATGGAATATTATGCAGCTGTAAGACAGAATAAAGTCATTAAGCATGTAACAATGTGAATGAATCTTGAGGACATTATGCTGAGAAAAATTAGCCAGAAATGAAAAGACAAATACTGTATGGTTTTACTAATAGAAACTAACATCTATGAGTGAACTTTGAGAGTTAAAGTTAAGTACACAGGTTATCAGAGGATAGAAAGAGGGTTAAGATTGGGTTAAGATTTAGTGCTGAATAAATACAGAATCTGCAACAAGATTGACTGCTAAAATTCACAAATGGACAGCACAATACTATCTGATGGTAGCCCAATAATATAAGTACACTGAATGAAGCTGAATGTCAATATGGTTGAGGGAAAAGGGCTGAGGGTATATAAGTCATCAGAAGGAAAGTTAGAGTATAAAGACTGAGATGGTATAATTTAGGAATGCCTAGAGTGGACAATGATGGTGATTAAATGTACAAATATAAGAACGTTTTTGCATGAGGGAGAACAAATGAATGTCCACACTGCAAGGTGTTGAAAATGGGCTAATATACAGGAATAAATACAATCAATGCAAGCTAGTGTCTATAGACAACAGTAACATTATAATAAGCTTCCATTGAATGCAAATAACGCATTATGCCAAAACTAAATGTCAACAAGTTGAGGATATCAGGGATGAGGATGGGATTCTTTGTGGAAGAAAAGGAACTATTTCATGCCAACTGTGGTGGCAAAGCCATGGCTATGTGATTATACCAGAAATCATTTGTGCTTTTTTTTTTTTTACTTAGTTTGGACTGTATGATGTGTGAATAAAACTGCTTAAAAATGAACAAACAGAAACAAGTGCTGAGGAAAATGTGGAAAAAGAGATGTACCTAGTTACTCCTGGTAGGGAAGCTGAGAGGTGCAGTCCCTCTGGAGGGGAATGTGTTGGTTCCACAGGAGTCTAGGGGTTGGGTTGCCATATGATCCTGCAACCCCACTGCTAAATATATACTTGGAGGATTTGAGAGTAGGGACATGAATTGACAATTGCAAACTGGTATTTATGGTGGCTGTGCTGGTTGGAAGGATGTATGTCCCCTAGAAAAGCCATGTTTTAATCAAAATCTCATTTTTTAAAGGCAGAATAATCCCTATTCAATACTGTATGTTTGAATCTGTAATTAGATCATCTCCCAGGAGATGTGATTTAATCAAGAGTGGCTATTAAACTGGATTAGGTGACAACATGTCTCTACCCATTCAGGTGGGTCTTGATAAGTTTCTGGAGCCTTATTAAAGAGGAAACATTTTGGAGAATAAAAGAGATTCGGAGAGAGCAGAGAATGCTGCAGCATCATGAAGCAGAGAGTCCACGAGCCAGTGTCCTTTAGAGATGAAGAAGGAAAATGCCTCCCGGGGAGCTTCATGAAACCAGAAGCCAGGAGAGAAAGCTAGCAGATGATGCTGTGTTTGCCACATGCCCTTTCATCTGAGAGAGAAGCCCTGATTATGTTCATCATGTGTCTTCTCACTTGAGAGAGAAATTCTGAACTTCATCGGCCTTCTTGAACCAAGGTATCTTTCTCTGGATGCCTTTGATTGGACATTTCTATAGATTTGTTTTAATTGGGGCAGCTTCTCAGCCTTAGAACTGTAAACTAGCAACTTATTAAATTCCCCTTTTAAAAAGCCATTCTATTTCTGATATATTGCATTCTGGCAGCTAGCAAACTAGAACAGATTTTGGTAACAGAGAGTGGGGTGCTGCTGCTGTGGCTTGCAAATACCAAACATGTTGGGACAGCTTTTTAAATGGATAAGGGGAAGATTTTAGAGGTGTTGTGAGGAGCTTGATAGAGAAGGCCTAGAATGCTTTGAAGAGACTGCTGGTAGAAATATGGACTCTAAAGATACCTGTGATGAATCTCTAGACAGAAATGAGGCACATGTTATTGCAAACTGGATGAAAGGTGAACCTTGTTTGAAAATAGCAGATAATCTGGCAAAATTGACTATGGATTTGGCTGGAAGGCTGATTTTAAAAGCCATGAACTTGAATATTTAGCAGAAGAAATCTCCAAATTAAATGTTGAAAGTGCAGCCTGGTTTCTTCTCACAGCTTATAGCAAATGCGACAAGAAAGAGATAAGATGAGAACTGAACTCTTGGGTACAAAGAAACCAGAAGTTGATGTTCTGGAGAATTCTGGGCTTTCTGGAAGGGAGATCACATAAAACAGTACCCCACATGAGGACTTGACCAAATGTGGAACCAGTCAGCCATTTCACAGAAAGCTGAGATTGGACATGGAGTTATCCAGGAAGGATTTGTGGAAACTCCTTATGTCTGATGGGCATGATCCAAGGCTACTGCATAGGAAGCCAACAGGAGTGCTATGGGACCTGTATAAACAGAGCCGCTGCCAGTCTGCACTGGGGGGTTCAGAGAAGGGACTTGGAGGAAAAATAACTTCAGAGGCAAAACCACGGAGGCTGGGGTCTGAAGTCAAGAAACCTTGGGCCAGGACAGCGGACCCACCCAAGCCCAGGGAGAGGGTGAGTTTGCCCCAAAGGCAGAAGATGGGCCTTCCACCTCATTGCAGTGGAAGAGTCTTGCCACCTCAGGCTTTAGAGAGAGTGAAGCACAGTCCTTGGAGTTTGGGGAGAGCCTGGTTGCCACTACATTGAAGGGTTTAATGTGTGCCCCGAAGATGGCAGAGAGCCCGGGTGCAGCCCTGATGCTTGGAGAGGGTGGAGCCGAGAAAAAGAAGGTCCCTCCAATACCCCCAAGGTTGTATTTGGAGAGAGGCAGGCCTCTGCATAGGCCTTTGGAAAGGGTGGGACTGCTGCTTTCAGAAGCCCTGAAGATAAATGATACTTAGACTTTGAAATCTAATGGACTTTGCCCTGCAGGTTTTCAAAATTATATGGGTCTGGTGACCTCTGTGTTCCTTCCTCCCTATGGAAATGGGTATATGTATCCCATGACTGTTCCTCCTTTGAATGTGCAGCAAATAACTTGTTTTTTCAAAGGTCCAGAGACAGAGGAGAATTTGCCTGAGCACAGAACATGCTTGTACCTAATTTTGATGAGGCTTTGTACTGGTTTTAATCTGTATTGCATTTGATTGTTACTGAAATGCTTCAAAGTTTTCTGATATTGTTATGAAATTAAGGTATTTTGTATATGGGAAAACATGTGTTTTTTAGGATCCAGAGAGTGGAATGTGCTGGTTTGAAAGGATGTATGTCCCCTAGAAAAGCCATGTTTTAATCAAAATCTCATTTTGTAAAGGCAGAATAATTCCTATTCAATACTGTATATTTGAAACTGTAATCAGAACATCTCCCTGGAGATGTGATTTAATCAAGAGTGGTTGTTAAACTGGATTAGGTGATGGCATGTCTCCACCCATTTGGGTGGGTCTTGATTAGTTTCTGGAGTCCTATAAAAGAGAGAACATTTTAGAGAATGAGAGCAATTAAGAGAGGGCAGAGCAGAATGACATAGCCATAAGAAGCAGAGTCCAACAGCCAGCAACCTTTGGAGATGAAGAAGGAAAATGCCTCCCAGGGAGCTTCATGAAACAGGAAGCCAAGAGAAGAAGCTAACAGAAGACACTGTGTTCACCATGTGCCTTTCCAGATGAGAGAGGAGCTCTGGCTGTGTTTGCCATGTGTCCTTCCACTTGAAAGAGAAACTGTGAACTTCATCGCCCTTCCTGAACCAAGGTATCTTTCCCTGGATGCCTTTGATTGGATATTTTTATAGACTTGTTTTAACTGGGACATTTTCTTGGCCTTAGGACTGTAAACTAGCAACTTATTAAATTCCCCTTTTTAAAAGCCATTCTGTTTCTGGTATATTGCATTCTGGCAGCTAGCAAACTAGAACACGCTTCAAACAAATTGAAGAGGAGGATAAGCCACCTAAATCATTCTATGAAGCTAATATCACCCTAACACCAAAGCCAAACAAAGATACTACAAGCAAAGAAAATTACAGACCAATCTCTTTAATAAATATAGGATGCAAAAATCCTCAACAAAATACCTTCAAATTGAATCCAGCATCAGATGAAAGAATATACACCATGACCAAGTAGGTTGTATTCCAGGCATGCATGTCTGGTTCAACACAAGAAAATCAACTAATGTATACACCACAATAAGTCAAAGGAGAAAAACCACATCATCATCTCGATTTATCAGAAAAGGCATTTGACAAAATTCAATATCATTTCTTGATTAAAACACTTCAAAAGTGTTTTAATAGGGAAACACTGAAAGTTTTCTCTCTATAAGCTGGTTAGAAACTGCTATGCACCCCCAGAAAAGCCATACTTTCCTAATCCAATCTTCTGGGGCCATACCTATTGTTGGGTAGGATCTTTACATTAGGTTGTTTCATAGAGATGTGACCATGACCATTCAAGGTGGGTCTTCTTAATACAGTTACCGGAGCCCTCTGAGGGAGAGCCATTTTTTTGGAACTCACTCAGAGTCAAGAATGTTTAGAGAAGCTAAGAAAGAAAATTGCCCAGAAGAAGCCAGTAGGACTAACAGGAACTGCGAGAGACATTTTGAAGCCAACCTAGGAGAGAAGGGATAGTAGACATTGCCATGTCCCTTCCCATCTCACAGAGGATCCCCTGATGTCATTGGCCTTTCTTTGGAGTCAATAAATCTTTCTCTGGATGCCTTAGGTTGAGCATTTTCATGGCCTTAGAACTGTAAATTTGTAATCTAATAAATCCCCTTTGTAAAAGCTAATCCACTTCTGATATATTGTATTTTGGCAGATTTACCAAACCAAAACATTCTAACATCAGAAACCAGACAAAGATGCCCACCGTTAGCACTGTTATTCAACACTGTACTAGAAGTTCTAGCTAGAGCAATTAGGCAAGTAAAAGAAATTTTTAAAAAACATCCAAATAGAAAAAGAGGAAATAAAACTGTCACTGTTTGCAGATAACATCTTATATGTAGAAAATCCCCAAAAAAATCCATAGCAAAGGTACTAGAACTAATAATAGCAAAGTGGCAGGATACTAGATCAACATGCAAAATTCTGTAATGTTTCTATAGAACAGTAAACAGCTATCTGAAGAGGAAATCAAGAAAAAAATCCATCTGCAATAACAACCAAAAGAATCAAATATTTAGGAATAAACTTTACCAAGGGCACAAAAGACCTATACACATCAAACTACAAAAAATTAAAGAAATTAAGAAAGATCTACATAAATGGAAGGATATGCTGTGTTCATGGACTGGAGGACTAAGTACAATTCAGACATCAGTTCTACCTAAATTGATTTATAGATTCAATGCAACAACAATTAAAATCACAACTTACTTTGTAGAAATTAAAAAACAAATAATCAATTTATTTGGAAGAGCAAAGTGTCCTGATAACTAAAAAATCTTGAGAAAAAAAATGAAGTGGGAGGTCTCACACTACCTGACTTTAAAGCATATCACACTTGCTATGGACACTTGATACTTGATAAAGTAGTCAAGTTGACTCAACTGAGACAGAGCAGCCTCTTCAATAAATAGTGCGTGGAGAACTGTATATCTGTACCTAAAAGAATGAAAAGGACTCCAATATCACACCTTATACAAAGTTAACTCAAAGTGGATTAAATACCTAAACATTAGAGCTAAGAACATAAAACTTTTAGAAAAAAATAGAGAGAAATATGTTAAAGATCTTGTGGCAGGAGGTGGTTTCCTAGACCTTATACCCAAAGTGTGAGCAATGAAAGAAGAAATAGATAAATGGGATGTCCTCAAAAATTGAATACTTTTGGGGCATCAAAGGACTTTGTCAGGAAAGTAAAAAGGCAACCTATACAATGGGAGATAATATTTGGAAACCATGTATCAGATAAGGGTTTAATATCCAGATATATAAAGAGATCTTACAAGTCAACAACAAAAAGACAAACAACTCAATTCAAAAATGGGCAGAAAACATTGTGCTGTTCTGAAAGTGTTGTCAGGAAAACCATGTCTTTTAATCCTGAATTAATATTGTAGGGTGAAAACCTTTTATTAGCTTGTTCCTAGGGAGGTTGACCCACCCAATTGTGGGTGTGACATTTTAATTACATTACTTCCATGGAGATATGGCATGCTTAGTTGTGGGTGTGGCCTTTTGATTAGATGGAGATGTGATTTCACCCATTCAAGGTGAGTCTTGATTAGTTTACAAGAGTCCTTTAAAAGGGGAGCCCTTTTGGAGAAAACACAGTTGCTTCAAAGCAGACAGACATGTAGATTTTTGAGGAAGCTGAGAGTGCTGACAGAGACAACAGATGCCTAGACATGGACCCTTGGAAATGCAGAGCTCAGCAGACATCACCATGTGACTTCCTATGAGATACTAAGCAAGACAGAACCCAAAGCTGTGTACTAGAGAAGCTAAGTGAAGGCCCACAAATGCTTAGAGAGGAAACTACCGGCATCAGAAGCTGGAAGCAATGGAAAATGGAACAAGGACCAGCAGATGCCAGCCACATGCTTTCCCATGTGATAGACATTGGCCTTTCTTGAGTCAAGGTATCTTTCTCTGGATGCCTTAGTTTGGACATTTTTTATGGCCTTAGAACTGTAAACTTATAACCTAATAAATTCCCTTTATAAAAGCTAACCCATTTCTAGTACATTGCATTTCCAGATGCAGTAACAAACTAAAACAGACATGGACACTTTTCCAAGAGGAAATACAAATGGCTCAAAAACATGAACAAATGCTCAACTTCACTGGCTATTAGGGAAATCCAAAACAAAATAAAATGAGGTATCATCTCAGAACTACTAGAATGGCCATTATAAAAAAAAAAATAGAAAACTGCAAGTGCTGGAGAGAATGTGGAGAAAGAAGTACACTTATTCACTGTTGTTGGGAATATAGAATGGTGCAACCATTCTTCCCACCCTTGGGAAGCTAAGTATAGCATTGCTGTATGATCCAGCACTCCCATTACTAAATATATACTCAGAGGAACTGAAGGAAGTGGCATGAATTGACATTTATATGCCAGTGTTTACAATGGCATTATTCACAATTGCTGAGAGATGAAAACAGCCCAACCTATCAACAGATGAGTGATAAACAAACTGTGGTATATACATATAATGGAATATTATGCAGCTGTAAGAAAGAATAAAGTCATGATGTATGTAACAATGTGGATGAACTGTGAGAACATCATGTTGAACAAAATTAGGCAGAAACAAAAGGACAAATACTGCATGCTCTCACGAATATGAACTAGCTATAATGAGCAAACTCTGAGAGCTAAAATTGAGAACACAGGTTATCGGGAGATAGAAAGAGGGTAGAGATTGGGCATTGATGCTGGAGGAGTAAAAAATGTTCAACAGGATTGATTGTAAAGATCCAGAAATGGATAGCACAATACTATCTTATGTAGCACAATATTGTAAGTACAAGGAAAAAATATAAATATGAGTATATGGTTGAAAGAGGAAGGCTATGGGCATGTATCACATGACAAGAAAAGATAGAAGATAAAGATTGGGACCGTATAACTTAGTGAAACTTATAGAGTTCATAATGATGGCTATTAAATGTACAAACATAAGAAAAATTTTGAGGGAGAACAAATGAATGTCACTATTGTAAGGGGCTGAAAATGGGATGGTATAGGGAAAAATACAATCAGTATAAACTAGGATCATAGTTAACAGTAATTTTTCCATTAATTGTAAGAAAGGCAACATATCAAAGTGAAATGACAATAAGGGAGGGATATAAGGGGATGGTATGGGATTCTTGTTGCTGTTGTTGTTTCTGATTTTCAGTTTTTACTATTTTTTATTTTAATTTTAATTTTTTCCTCTTCTTTATTTGTGGAAAAAAATGGAAATGTTCTCATATAGATTGTGGTGGTAAATGCACAGCTATGTGGTTATACTGGGAGCCATTGATTGTTCATTTAGAATTGATTATATGGTGAGTGAATAAAACTGTTTAAAATAATTAACAGAAAGATACAAGTGATGGAGAATATGTGGAGAGAGAGAGATACCTATTCACTGTTGGTAGGGAAGTAGAATGATGCAGCTCCTCTGGAGGACCGCATGGTGGTTCCACAGGAAGTTAAGTACAGGGTTGCCATATGATCCTCTCTTAATAACCCTGTTATTTGGTATATGCTTGGAAGAAGTGAAAGCAGGGACATGAACAGACATTTGCACACTAGTGTTTATGGCTGCATTATTCATGATTTGCAATGGGTGGAGGCTGTCTAAGTGTCCATTGATGGATGAATGAAAGGGCAAACTGGTTTATACATACAATGGAATATTGAGCAGCTTCAATAAGGAATGAAATTGTGAAGCATGCAACGTGGTGAATGAAACTTCAGGACATTACGTTGAATGAAATAAGCCAAAAACAAAAAGACAAATATTGTAAGGTCTTACTAATATAAACTAACTATAATGAGTAAATGCTGAGAACTGAATTTAAGAGCATAGGTTATCAGGGGATAGAATGTGGGCCAAGATTGGGCAATTAACGATTAAGGAGAACAGGATGTTCAAGAAGGCTTATTGTGGCCGTATTGTTCCTAGGTTGTAAGCTCTTATAGCAGTCACGTCTATCCTGATTTTTAAATGTTATTTCTAAATTCTGAAAGTCTGAGCTCTTTGTGTATAAACTGGTTGTTCCTTGTAACTTTGGGTGTCTGTGTGACACCTGAGACTGAAAGTTGGAGTTGTATAGCCTGAAAGTCTGTATTACTCCACACAGCAACTGTTAAAGAAGTCAAAAAAGAGATCAGACTTCAATTAGAGATGTGAATGACATGGAATTTGTAAAGACTAAGTTAAATTAGAATACAGGGTAATGAATGATATTGACTGTAGTTTTAAATTTCAATTTTGTATGAGACCAAAGGAAGAGATGTTTATTTGGTACAAACTATATTTTCTGTAATACATTATCTGATTTAACCTATATGGTCAGTTTATTTAAACAACATAATTTCATGGAACCTGGAATAGGGAATGAGGTCTTGCTATTCTGTACAGGTTAATGTAAAACTCAGACACATCCCAGAGTACTTTGCACAGAAAATAAAATTATTTACAAAGCCCACCAAGGGACTGGGGGAAATGTGGGAATATTAAACTTCCCCACTTCGGGAATTCCTGATATGTTCGCAAGCATTAGGAACTCCCAATTTGATAAGTCAAGCCCTTGATCTCAGGGCCTGTCTTGTGAGACATATTCTTGTAAAGGAGAAACTAAGTCTACTTATAATTACGCCTAAGCATCACCCCCAGAGAACCTCACTTATTGCTAAGATGTGGCCTCTTTCTCTTAGCCAACTCCACAGGTAAACTCACTACCCTTCCCCCTATGTTGGATATAATTCCCAGGAATGTAAGTCTCCCTGGCAATGTGGGACATGACTCCCAGGGATGAGCCTGGCCCTTGCATTGTGTGATTGAGAATGCTTTTTTGACCGAAAGGGGGAAAATAAATGAAACAAAATAAAGTTTCAGTGGCTAAGAGATTTCAAGAGTCGAGAGGTCATTCTGGAGGTTATTTTTATACTTTATATAGATATTCCTTTTTAGTTTCTAGTGTGTTAGTCTTGCTAGAAGAAAAGACCCGAATCCTTTGAACTGTAGTCCAGTAGCCTGGATTCTTGATGATTATTGTATAACTATACAGGTTTTATCATGTGACTGTGATTGTAAAAACCTTGTGATTGACACTTCCTTTTTCAGTGTATAGGCAGATGAGTAATAAAATAAAGACTAAATAAAGAAAGAAATAATTGGGAGTTAAGGGGTATGGGATGTTTTGGGTGTCTTTTTAATTTTATTTTTTTCTTGGAGTAATGAAAATGTTCTAAAATTGATTATGTGATGATACTTTGAGCCATTGATTTTGTACTCTGGATGGATTCTTTGGTGTGTAACTATATTTCAATAAAATTGCATTAAAAATAACCAAATTTGTGGAAGTTTGCAGTTCTTCATTTGCAGAAATAGTTCTACTTGAGAGCATTTACATAAAATAATAGACTGTCACTTTGTAAAACGAGGAATAGACTTGCCAAAATCAGTCAATGCATATATATCAGTTCACATTACATCTTTGGAGTTAACTGATAATTATGCTAGACAAGAGAGAACAGAGAAAAAGCAAAAGTTATAATTTTCTCCACAAAAGTAAAATGAAATACAGAAATAAATTTCAACTTACCCCAAATATAATGTTTGGCACAAATATCTTTGCAATATTAAATCCCAAAAATCCAGTGGAAAATAATCTTTGTATATTGCAAAAGCATGATGGCATATGAAATAAGCCATGTCCATTTAGGAATGTAGGTCAGAAAAGTTCTATTTTTGTTTTCGGTGCCGGTTTTTCAATTTAGAAATTTTTTTTAAATGGGTGCTACTTTGTGGTAGCATCCACTGCTACACATTATAAATTGCCCCTACCTTCCAAAAAGGCTTCCCCACCCCCCAGCAGAAGTACTTTTCACCTCAATCTCAGGCACCCTCTCAGTTTGATCTGTGATTCAGTTCCAGAATATAGAAGAGGATAATTAAAACAAAAAAGAACAACTAGAGTTAGAAGTAATGGCCTGACAACATTACCCTGATAAAAGGCGAACACCAATGCTAAAAAAGGAAAAGGGGGGGGGTTGCAATGGAAAATAAAAGCAAATTGGTGGTAGAAAAAGGGATGTAAAAAGTTCATGAAGTGAAATTGGCAAATTCAGGTGAAAATTAACTACAGTCTACATAATGAAAGAAACTTTTCTAGGGAGAGGACAGGAAAGCACACAAATTAATGCTCACCTTACTGTTGGTAAGTTTGCTGACAATCAAGGAAGGGAATACGAATCAAAAGGGAAGACATTACTAAATTCATTTTATTCTATCTATTTCTAAAATGCTACAAACTGTATAACTATTCTGAACAGTGATTTCCTACTAATAATTACATAAAATTTTTAAGTATAAGAAGAGGCACTTCAAAGTAGGTAAAGTAGGATGCCTGATTACAATGTGAGTCAAATGGATTTGCCCACAGACTTTTCACATTATATGATACTAAAATATAGCGTTCCATGGCAAGTGTTGGGAAAGCTGTGGTTAAAACCAAAGGTTTCATCATGGAAAGATCATTTGTCATATTTAATATGTTAGCATTTATTGTGAATATTCAAGAGATAGATTTAGGGTTTAATTATTTTCTAAGCTCTTACAGGTAAAGAACCATGTTTTATTCCTTTCATGCACAGCTAGGGACTAGTGTTCCATGTGAAACATTTTGGGAAACATCGCTCTTATTCCATGGTTCCAAATCATTTTCATTAAAGAAAGCTTTCAGCATCCTTTCCCACTTGCTCTAACTGGACACAATATGACAGAGGCGAAGTAGGCATGTAACAAAGAAGGGAGTTGTATCTTAAATGAATACTTGCTCTAATAATTAGGATTTCGGCATCATGATATTGTCAACAGAGCCAATGACTTCTTTAAAATTTTTTATCATAGTTATGGAATAATGGTCCCATTCATACTCTTTAACACTGCTGACAAAGTTTTTTGCCCTAACTACTTGCAAAGTCAATAAATATAGCAACAATTGTTGATAAATTGCCTTGATAAAGAGGTCTTGATATCTGCATGATATGTGGCAAAGACTGGGTAGCAAGTCATCAAAATCATTTTACTTTTATCCTAGGCACAAAGCTGGGGTATATTTTCCAGTCTCTTTTGCATTTTAATGTTTGTTACCATTTGACTAATTTTTGACCAATGGAATTTGGATGAAATAATGTATCTCACTTCAAGGTGAATCCCATAAAAACCTGCTACATGATCCTTCAGTCTCTTCCTTTTCCACAATACACCAGTAGAATTTGATGGCCAGAATGACCTTTGAAACAATGAGTTGAAAATGAGTCTCCCTGACCCTGGATCTCTGAATAACTGCATAAAGCAGAGGCCACCCTCCAATACCACTACCTCTGATTGCGACTTTACATGAATGAGAAAGAAACAATTGTATTGTAACTGAGATTTCAGCTTTATTCAGTTTATAGCATCTATAACTACGTAAACTACTGATGAAGGATACCTGGCTGTTCAGCCAAGACCAACAGTGGCCTTGCCAAATGTGGCTACATTTCTTTAATTTGACCACAATGCCTGGGTTTCTTCTATTCCGTATCTCTGTTTATTTATTTTCCTTATATTTGGAAAGGCAGTGAGAAAAAAATAATACATACACAGTCAGAAAGACTGTCATTTAATCCCTGCTACTTACAAGCCATGTGATTTTTAGTAAGTCACTAACTTTCACTTAAAGGTCTATCTCTGAATTATTTTTAACTTTTTGTTTCCATTTTTTGAAACATACTGCCCCTTTCACCACTCTAAGATGCACATACACACACGCACACACACACACACAACCAATATTTCCCTTTACCCTTTTGACCCAGACTTATCTTGTTTTATTCTTTCTCTGGTGCAACTTCCTAGTGCTGAATTATGGCCACACAACTCCACCCTGAAATTATTTTTACTCCCTTTAACTTACCCTTTCAAATCACTGGTTGATATGAAATTTCTGTATGGCCCTCTACCATCTGCTTTGTATAGTTCCATACGTGCCACCTACCCCCAGGACAAGTTATTTCCTCAGTTAATGCTGGACTGTGTTCCCCACCCAGTTCTTCTGTCTTCAAGTCCTATAATCTTTTCACTCTATCACACGGCCTTTTTATTAAAGCTTGAAAAAATATTACAGGGATAACAACTGACATTCAGTATAACAGAAAAATTAGCTAGCTGAAGCAGAGCTAGAGCAAGGAAGGGAGTAAAAGAAAACTACACATTGCAAAACTAAACGTCCTGAAGTAATTGCTTTTAGTTATACTACTTACTCACAGAATAAAACTTTATATCTTCATATTGAGCCTTACTATGGCTGCATATAAGTATTAAGTATAGTGATATTAGATATTTCTTTCTGGGTTTCTTTTTACCCTCTACCCACTCTGTCATCAGCCTCAATATTCAAAGAGTGGTAAATGTTTTTTATATGCACCAAAGAGTTATACCAGAGAGTCAATTCTTGGCTGTGAGTTCTAAAACAAGCTCTTATAATTTATAACAGAAATAATAGTTCTTCAGAATCAGAGTTTTCAATTTTAATTATAGACTTTTGGAGAGAGAAAATATTTTTGAGTGTTAAAAAACAGACTTTTACCATTAAAAGTTTAAATTCCTAAACATAATAGTTATACAGCAAACAATAACTTCAAAGGAATCTGTCAGGTTAAAGCAGCTTCATTCTTGAAAAAGATCCCTCAGGTTCTGCAAAGAAAAGGAAGTAGAGTAAAGTACCTCATTGGTGAGTGACACCATTGGTCCAGGGTTCTCAGTTGTCTAGGCTAATCTAGCAAAAGAATAAAAATAAAGGGGATTCCATCTCTTTCTACCGTTTTCACTTGGTATATTGCAAGACAATAATCTTGAGTGCATCTGCTCTCTACATCCAACTTCATCTCTGGTATGTGGTTATAGAATTTGAATTAAAAAGTGGAAAGGCTAGCAGTTCTAAGCTTCCGATATCCAAAAGTGATATTTTGATTGCCTCTCACTCCTGCATCTGTCCCTCAAATGGTTCCAAACCTTAGAAAGAATAGAAGTGTCAACGTTACAGATTGGTCCTCTTAAACTGCAACACTACCATAAGCAAGTACGCCTTGATATAGTTTATCAGAGATAATCTGAAGTATCATTTTACGACTATTTCATTTGTTTCTTCAGTCCACACCTTACATTTTAAAAGAGCCCACTGAAATATATTTTATATAATTATAAAAATATATGGAAAGGGAAATTGAGACAAGGAAAATACAAAATGTAGGAAATAACAAAGAATGTGAGATGAAGTTAGAGCCCAAGGATATATGCTAAAAAACCTGTGCAGAGAAAAGTGAAGAGTGAATTTGTCTCTGAGATTCCTTGGCAGCCAACATTCTAATTTTCTCATCCATTGAATTATAATATCTTGTAAATATTACTGCTTGAATTCAAATCAGTAAATCTGTAGATATTACTGAACTCTTATCAAAAAGAGAGAATATCAAAACCAATCTCTTCATTCAGAATCCAGAGGTTCTTGAGCCTTGGTCTTTAATAGCTAATTAGGAAAGTTATGCTCATTCAAATATTTATGTGATCTTGTTCTACCTTCTTGCTTTAAAAAAAATGAGTATAGTAAATACAGTAGCATGTCAGATCATATAGTTTTCATTTTGAATCCAAAGAATTTTTAATCAAGAAACATCAATTCCAATAGGATAAATTCTGTTTATTATTGTCAGTGCAGATATGTTATTTAACATATCAAATACTACTTCTCAGACAGTAGAAAACTGCTATTTCTTGAGACTTTTTTCATTGAAAAATATATCATTGTCCTATTTCAATGTTCCATTGAAAATATTTCCAAGATAATTTAACTCCTTAATTCAGTTTTTGTGTACATATTATTTTGTTAGTTTCATGTCAGTTTTTGTAAATAAAATTTGGGCAAGATGTGAGGACTTCTAATCCTTGGTAATGTGCCTGTTGACATATATGCATTGGTTTAGAATCCTTCAATATTCCATAACAATTATTAACAATTTTGCAATATTTTCATAACTCTATGTATTCACTATCCTTCCTCAGGTTACACATAACTCATTTAGTTATTTTCCCAAGAAATGCAACAATTTCCAAGGGATTTGAAGAGAAAAGGGAAATGGCTCCATTAGAAATGGCTCCTGGAGATCTTCATAGCTGACTGGAGAGACTAAAGATGGAAAAAAAGAATAATAAGCAAGTTGTTTAATGTGGTAGATGTAATCAATATGAAGATAAATAAGAAATACATGTTGGTAAGTAACTTAGCATACCCTTAAATAGTTCAAATCCGACCACTCTTAAAGCCCTGTTCACTTTTAGCTTCTCTCTTCTAATTTTCTTATTCCTTCTAAGAATGCATTTATTCATCCAGGAATATTTATTTAGCATCTACTTCCAGGTACTATTGAAGATGCTGAGAACATATGTGTGGGCCAAAAAAAACCACATTATCTTCTTTTTAGTCAGAGCAACAACAATTAAAGATGAGATAATAAATACAGAACATGTAGTTTCCAGTATTGATGAAAATGATTTCCCAAAAATAAAGCAGGGTAAGGAGATTATCATTTACAGAGGGTACCATTTTAGATGACATGATCAGCAAAGCATCTCAGAAGAGGTTATTTGAGCAGAAACCTGATTGACATAAGGAAGCAAACCATGCAAATATCTGAAGGAAAGAATACTTTTAGAAGTAGAAATGGCAAGTTCAAAGATCCTGTGGTAGGAACATGTTTGTTCTAAGATCAGAGATGCCCATATGAGTGAATCAGAACGCTTAATGAAAAGAGTGGAAGGAACAGGGTTGGAGAAGGGGCTAGCAGCCAAATTGTGTAGGAATTTGTAGACCAAAGTATGGATTTGGAATTTCATTGTTTAAGTGTCATGGGAAGCTACAGGGTACTTAACTATTACAGATGGCTTTTTTAACAGTGGAGTGACATGATTTCCTTTCTTTTCTTTCTTTCTTTCTTTTTTTTTGGGGGGGGGTCTCTGTCTCCTTTAAAGGAAGCAGATTTAAAGAAGGCAAGAATGGAATTTTTCTACCAACTATAAAAATAAACTCCAAATATCTAACTTTGTCTAATAAGACTTTTTCATAAGCTAACTCCAACTTAAACTTCTAATATCACTTCCTTTCCTCCCTACAGGTCTCATATAGGCTTCATCAAACTACAAATAACTTCCTACATGGGAAAAAATGTTCTCGTATTGTTCAACATTTTTTTCATAATGACCTTGTGAGAATATCTACAGCTCCCTTAGTTATATCAAATTCAGATCCTTCAATTTTGGAATTGGGTGAGAGTCTGGGTTTTATAGGACCATATCTTGTGCTCTGAGATTAACCTTTCTTGAAATTAATCTCTCACTGCCAGTCTCACTGCTGGTCTCATGGAAATAAGAGAGAAAATGCTGGAGAGTGAAAAGAGATTGGCTTAGATAAATGTAGATTTGTAAAGGGTAAACTTGTCCTTGTGATAGTCCTGTGGTACATGTTTTCTACTTTTCACCTCCAATAAAAACAACATGACTTTGCATAACAATGAAATATATGATATAATTAATTTGTGCACTTGTAAAAGTACTATCATGATAATGGAACTTCGGGTCCAGAAAGATGACATTTCTTGAATTATTTCCCCTCTCTTTTCTCTGCTAAATACCACCATGAATCCTGTAAAAGCCACAACCTAAGGAAAACTCAGAAGGGTGGTAAGAGGAAAGTGAGCTGGCTCAGGACCCCAGGAATAGAAGAACAACACAGAAGCAGGCCATCTTATGTCCCCCCACCTAACAGGAGAAGGCAATTCAAACCCAGAATTTCCTTACTCTAGACCTAACAGCAGAAGATAGCCAAGTAGGCTCATACCTTCCTTCCATGGAAGTTCTTCCAACAGCACCAAGCAAGTCCACCACTACGAGCAAAAGGGATTAGTTAGAACCCTGCTAAAAATAAGCTGCCAGGGAAGCACTGTTCTACCCTGCAGGCCTGAGAAAAGATACAGGAGCAGTCAGGTCGCATCAGCAAGAGGGACCCTGCCACAAAAACAAAAAAAGTGGCCTGATGGGAAAAGCAGCTTTGTCCCATGAGACTGAGACTTCCCTCCCCTACTCTGAGATGCCAGTACTGGTGAGAGGCACCGGCAATAGTAGCGACAGCATGTAGCCTTGCTGAGAAGAATCTTTATCCCTGCAGATCCCCCTCACCCATTTGGAGACAATAGGGCTGAGGAGGGACATCAGCACGGAGGGCATTGCTACCAAGCAGATTGGCTCAGGGGGAAGCTGTTGCTCACAGCAACAGACCAGTGCAGCCAAGCCTGTGGTGCTACCTTAAGCAGCCCCCTGCAGGGAAAAGTAAAAGCTACAACAGCACTAAATAAACAAAGCAGATATCAAAAACCCTGAAAGACTCTGAAAATTAAACCAACAATAGACCCACAGCTCAAAGTAGGCCAATACCTTCATACTAAACTTAAACAAGATGACTGTCTACTAAAATAAAATATTAAAATAGGGCCCAAATTCTCCTAATATACAATAATAATCAGTTGGCAACAAAAAAATC
>PVIY010015030.1:0-54315 GCA_004026745.1 Myrmecophaga tridactyla
ACAAGTCTGCTCCTGTCCCAGTGGGAGCGTAGGTCAGGGGTCTTGGCTGGAAGATGGGGGAGACCAGGCCCCACTCCGGGGGGAGGGAAGACGCACGTGCAGGCGGGGTTGGTGGGGGGGCCCTCACCAGCAGGGAAGTCCCCCTGGGGGTAGTCGAAGCGGTGGGGGTAGGGCGGCCGCTCAAAGGGGTGGCGCGGGGGGAAGTCATCCTGCATGAAGCGGGGCGGGAAGCGGTTGAAGTTGTGGGGGTGCGGCGGCTGGTTGAACTGCGGGTGCTGCTGGTGGGGTGGAAAGGGCCCGCGGAAGTGGGGGGGCCGTTGCATGCGGAAGGGCGGCTCGCGCTGGCCCCCGCCCCAGGGCGGCTGCTCATGCTGGCTGTTCCAGGGGCCCTCGAACTGGCTGTTCCAGTTGGGGTCGGGCTGGCTGCTCCAGGGGGCATCACGCTGCCCGTTCCAGCCGGGGTCCCCGCGCTGCTCGCTCCACATGCCCTCATGGCTGTTGTTCCAGGGCGGGCAGTGGGGCGGCCCCCCCTGGTGGTGCGGGTAGGGGGGCTGCTCAGGAGGCTGCAAAGCAAAGGGCAGGCATGAACTCCAGAGGGCCAGAGCCCAGGGCCCTCAGCCTGCCACCCCCACCTGCCATCCTGTGCCCGCCCAGTCCCTGGCCCTTACCTCCAGGGCCCAACAAGCAGCCGGCTGGAGCGGCACATTGGGGCCCCCACCCCAGCCCCCCAGGCAGGACAATGTGGAAGAGCCACCCTGGGCTGGTTCCCAAGCCCCGAACAGTCAAGCCAGGTGCCCACAGAGACCCCGGCCTTGCGATACCCCCTGGCTGCTGCCCTCTGCCCGTCACAAGTCTCCAAGGGACCCCCCGCCCCAAATCAACGACGTGCCCTTGAGTGTCCATCTCAGTCAGCTTCTGGGAAGCCTGCTTGGGACGAGGACCACAAGCTGAGAGCTCTCCTGCCCAGCCATGAACCAGGCCAGGGACAAGAGGGCCTGTCCCCAGGCACCTGTACGGTGCCGCGACTCGCCCTCAGGAGACTGCCCAGGCCACCACGGCCCTGGTCTGAGAAGGGCCCCAAAACCAGACCCTTTAACTCGAGCCAAGTGTTTACAAATGGGGACGATTCCCATACACCAAGCCCTACGGAGCCATGGGCTGCTTCTGCTGGCCTCTGGCACAGGAGCGTTATCTCCGTGTGTTGCCCACGGCGGGCAGTTGGCCCCGTGTCCGAGGGCCCCGGCACTGATGAGCTGTGGGCAAGAACCACACCCACCCCTGCCCAGAGCCCCTCCCCATGTACATGCTGCCTGGAGGACTGGGCTCTGGGAAGAGCCACAGGCCAGGGCCACTGAGGGGGCTCAGGACCCTCCTGGGCCAAAAAGCTTCCAACCCCAGGGAACCTGAGCCCTCAAACACTGCACACAGCTCAGGGCCACGTTTCCGAGAAGCCCCAACGACCCCAGTGCTGCCCTCACGCCATGCACCCGTGCGGCCCACCTGGGCTCCGTGCAGAGCTGTGCCCAGCCCCCACGCACTGCGCCACGTCCCCCAACCGGCACCCGCCCGTGGTCCCGCCAGGCCCATGGGGTCACACAGTACCTGCTGCTGGCCCCAGGGTGCAACAGGGTGGGGCTGCTCAAACCAGGGCGGCTTGTTGGGAGGGATCTGCTCGTGCGGCCCGGGGCCCCGGGGGCCAGCGGCAGCGGGGTCCTGGACCCCTCCCGAGGCGTCGTACTCGGAAGAGCCGGGCATCTGGATGGGGGGCTTGCTGTCATCTGAAACCAGGCCGCAGGAGCAGTTAGGGACCCCGCGGGGGGGGGGGGGGCACATCCAGAACCATCTTCAGCTGCTACGTCTGGCTGGCATTCCTTGGCCTCCTACTTCCAATACAGCCACGCCACGGGACCTCCCAGCCCCCCACCACAAACGAGGCTGGCTGCTTCCCACCGAGAGAAGGGGGCTGGGCCCCCCATGAGACACAGCTGCCTTCTCTGGAAGGTTTATGTGGGTTAAGTTCACATACATGGATTCCTCTGGCCAAATTCTTATCACGAGTAAATTTCATTAAATGCTTTTCCTACACCTAAACATCTTTTTGGGAAAAAATTCTCTTAATAACCGGTTCTCAAAGGTCAGGCTGCCCTGAGCTCCTGGACACGGCCTGCTTGGCTATGACGTGACATCTTTACAAATCACCCGGCAGGGTTTCGTCAACGTCTAGCGTCCTCACACCTTTTCTGCTCTGACAAGAAAGTCACCCTGGGCTAATAAGACAACGTGAACAGCTTTCCTCCGTCTCTGCTCCTTGGGACGGTTTGCACAGGATGGAAACTATCTGCTTTGTCTACGGTTTCAGCTCCATTCCCGTGAAATCACAGGGACTTGGTGCTTACAGAGCTGGGTCTCGGGGAGCCCCGCCCCCCCGGGCCAGCGGGGACCCCTTACCGGGTTGGGTGGTTGGTGGGATGGCCGGGGTGGGTGCTGGAGCCGGGGGTGGCGCAGCGGGGGGCGGCGCAGCCTTGACTTCTGCCTCCAGCGGGGGCAGCTGGATGTGCTGCTGCTGCTGCTGGGCCAGGCTGCTGACGAACTCCTCATGCTGCGCCTTGAGGCTCTGGATCTGCTGCTGGAAGGCCAGCTGCACAGGCTGCGCCGCCGAGGAGTGCTCGCTGATGAGCGTCGCCTGCGGGGGGCACAGACACGGGCTGTGGTGGGTGCCGGGTGGGATCACGAGGAAGCCACTCGAGACACCGGCTGCCGTGCGCACGTCACCACCGTCACAGCGGGTGGTTTCAGCACGACACAAGGCACAGGAGAGGCCTGTTTCCACGTCACAGAAGCCCACGGTGACACTTTCCCGGTTTGCCCTGCTGCAGGTAAGGCCTTCCCATGGGGGTGAGGCGCCCAAAAGGAGAGCCCCCCCATGGAGCAGCATCCCCATAGAGGCCCATGGGGGCTCCAACCCACCCTCTGGAGACCCTGCAGGACCTGACCAAGGAGCTGTTGCAGCCACAGCAGCAGCCAGGGCTGGAACCACACCCCACCCCCACTGCACACAGTAGGGCAGGCGGGGTGCACGAAAGGCTGCCGCCCCCCAGAACCCACCTGGGGACAGGTGGGGCAGGGGTGAGCCAGCATGGGCTGGCATGGCACAGGGACACACACACCTGGTACTGGCCGAGCCCCAGGGCTGGGCTCTGCAGCTGCTGGATGATGGAATCGTCAAAGTAGCCGTTCTTCTCCCAGAGCTGCAGGAGCTGCGCGTGGGGTCAGGGGCGCGGTCAGTGGAGGACATGCCTGCCCTGGCCCCCGCCCCCACCCCTCTGGCCGCAGCCCCCAGCCCCCGCACCCGGGCGATCTTCTGCTGCTTGTCCTCCTCCACGGCCAGGAAGCTGGTGCAGTAGATGGGCACCACCACCTTCTGCAGGGCGGCCAGCAGCTCCCGTGCCTGCTTGCGCTGGCTGTGAGGGAGAGACCTTCCGCGCATCAGGGCCCTGGCGGGACCCGGCCACGCACCCGTTACCATCGCGGCTCCGGCCACAGCACCCTCTGCCTTCCTGGGAAAGGGCCCCATCTGGAGGGCCGAGGGCGCCTCTCCCTGGGGTGTGGGAGGAGCAGGGGCCGAGCAAGGCCCACAGAGCTGCGCGTGCACATGGTGAGCAGGGGCAGGGGGCCCGGCAGCCTGCTCCCACCCTCCTGGGCAGCCCGGAGCGCCGTGTGTGTGGGCAGAGCACTGGATAACAGGGGCTGGGCTCTGCTGCCAAACGTGGCCTCTCACCTCACAGGCTCCGTGAGGGAGCGTAAGACAGCGGGCGCTTTGGGCCCAGGGAGAAGGGGACAGTGCAGGCAGGAGGTGGGGCAGAGAGGAGCGGGACAGCCGGTAGGGACCAGGAGAGCAGGGAAGGTGCCAAGAGGCTGCTTGTAGCTCAGGATGAAAGAAACGAGGGATGCCACAGAAAGGGGCAGCTGGCTGACTAGGAATGGGGAATGGGGGTTCAGGGCCACTGAAGTGGCAGAAGCTGGGGCCAGAGAAAGGACCTGCGTGGAGGGAGAGAAGGGTGGGCAATCTCCCCCTCAGAACACTGGGCCAGGGTGTTCTGCTCCCACAGGGCTGTGAAACTACCAAAGCCATCCGTCCTTACTCAGGCCAGACATGGAGGCCAAAGGAGCTAAGCCCTGGTCTCTCCAATCTTCCTTCTGGTGTCTTTTGTTGGCCTTTGGAATCAAGCACCAATGCCGATTGGCAGAGCGGTCATGCAGAAAGCATGTGCCTGACCTTCAGAGAGCAGAGCCTGGTGGCCTCATGGAGGGGTAGGGGTGTCCCTGAGAAGCCTGAGCTAGAAAGGGGACCAGGAAGAGGAGAGTCCTGATGGCAGCAGCAGACCCAGGAGCGCAGGAGCTGACCATGAGGGCAATGTGGGGGCTCAGCCTGGGCCCTGCAGGGGAGTTAGAGCCCAAGATCCAGGGGTGGGGGGGCACAGTGGCCCCAGGGAGGTCAGCAGCACAAGTGAGACGAGGAGCCCAGGGAAGCGGCCAAGCTGAGGGGGATGCAGATGGCGTGGGGGCTGGGGACAGGAACAGGGGGGCACAAACAGTGGGGCGCGTCTCAGAGCCTCCACCACGGTCTCTGGATGCATGATCCCATCCCAGGACCCACCCAGCCGAGCTGCCAATCCCTACACAGCACCCAGACAGATGCTGAGAGCAAGACGGCGAGAGGACACAGGCTGTCCCGGGCGCGGGGCCGTGCGGAGGGGGGCAGGGCGCTCACCAGTGGTGCAGCACGTCGTTGATCAGGTAGATGAGGTGCAGCCGTAGCTCGAAGTGTGCTGCGTCAGCCGTGATGCGGTTCCGGAGGTGGCCGGCCATCAGCTCGCAGTGTGGCGGGGACTTGGCATTGCTGAACATCCAGTTCTTGCCAGCCTGCAGCAGCCAGGCACGCGCGGGTGAGCGGGTGCCGGTTCTTGGGGCCCACGGTCAAAGCCGCAGCCGCCGGAACAGCCCCACGCCCTGGCCCCGCACAGGCTGGCAGGGAACGGGCCTCACCGAGATGGCGTCCTTGGTGCACGTGTCGATGATGGGCTGCAGCAGGTTATCAAATTCGTTCACGTCCAGCTGTGTCTCCTCCAGGAGCTTCTGCATCTGCTGCTCCACCGCGTGGGCCACAGCTGCCGTCACCTGCTCCTGGAGCCGGGCAGGCGAGGCTGGTAAGCACGGAGTCGCCACCCCACGCCCCGCGCCTCCCCCTCAAGTCTCTGCCCGCAGCACACGCAAGGCGAGAGGCGCTGGGAGATGCCGCCTGCACTCAGGGGAGCACACGGAGGGAAAGACGAGCCTGGGCGCCTGGCGGCACCACGAACGAGGAAAGGAGACAGTCCCCGACCCGCGAAGGGCAGCGCCCTCCCCAGCAGGATGGAAACAAGTGCGTTGTGGCCCATGAGATGGGCAGGCGTTAAGAAAGCGGCCAAGTCCCCCCGGCCTGGGCACCAAGGGATGGAGGATGGGACGCGCATGTCGCCACACAACAGGAATTCCACCTCCCGAACCTAACAATAAAAACGGGCTGGTAATCGGGACATCTTGGTTTCTTAATCGAGTTTAAAAGAATATCAGGTGGTGACAGGGACAAGGGTCTCCCCACCGCTGGCCAAGACACCTCTTCACACAGGTGCCCCCAGAGCAGCAAGTGCTCAGGCGAACACACCTCCGGGCAGGTCTGCTCTCAGCACCTGAGGCCCGTGAACAAACCCTGGCGGCCACCGGTGTTAACTGCAATTTGCAGACAGAAAAACTGAGGTGCCAGGAGGGGCAGGGAGGAGAGGAGAAGGCAGCCCTGGTACCTGTCGGAGGGCCAGCAAATGCTGCTCCTGCTGCTGGAGGTTCCACTGGCTCTGCTGGATGAGCTCATCCATGGACGGGGCCCCCTGGGCGGGCGGCACGGGGGCGGCAGGGGCGAGTGGAGCCTGGGGCAGGGGTGGCAGCGAGGCGGGCGGCTCCAGCTCGGGGGCCTGCTGCTTGCAGATGACTGGCAGGTGAAGGAAGGCATCCCATTAGCAGGCAGAGGGGCCCAGTTGTCCTGGGGCTGCCTGAGGCCAAGGGGACATGCCCCACCCCACCCCACTCCAACCCCGTCCGAGGCCCCTACCTTCCTGTGTCCTCCGAGCTCGGTCCCAGACCACTGCCCTCTCTAGCCGAAGCCCAGTGAGCCTGTCCATCCCCACACCTGCACCTGAACCCATGAAGACCATGGGATGGCCCCCGCCTTGGTGCTGCTGCAGAGGAGGGCATCTCCCCAGAGCGTCCCACCCCTCACCTGCAAGACCTGCGGCCCGAGAGCATGCACTGCTGGCTCCCCCACTGCCCGACCCTGCCCATGGCTCCTGGGCCCAGGAAAGGGACCCTCCCCACTTGGGGCCACGGGCCCCATGGCAGCAGATGACAGGAAGGAAATCTCTGGGGAGGAGCCCCCCGCTCATGAGGAGGCCTGGACAAGGGAGCCCTCCTGTCCACCTTTGTGCCCCCTGTGCCCTTCGAGTGACCAGGCCCAGACGGAGCCCACACCCCCTACCCCCGCACAAAGAACTGGCCTCAGGGCAAAGCCAAAGCAAGGGCGGAGGGTGGCAGCCCCACCCAGGGCCCGAGCGCTGCCCACAGGTCACTGCTCAAGTTGGTGTGAGTGGGTCTGAGCCAGGCCCCCTAGCCACTACACCCACCCCCAACCCGCCCTGCCCTCCCCCGGACAGTGCTCCATGAAACAGGCATCTTTTCAACTTCTCTCTCCTGGCTCCTCCCCAGCAGCACCCAATGCTTTCCATTCAGCGCCTCCATCTGTACAAACTCCAGCCAGCTCCCAGCTGAGGCTCATCCACCTGCTTCACCCCCTTCCACTCTCTCCACCCTGGGCCCCTCCAGCTTTGGTGGTCCACACACACACTGCCCCTCACCCCAGGCTCCAACCCCCTCCTCCTGTGCCCCACCCTACCCCGGGCCCCGCCAGCACACGCCAGAAAGGAGGGAGGTACACTGGCCACCCTCTCCCTGGCACCCTCCCACATGCCATGCAGCCAGCCTCCTGCATCCTCTCTCCCCATCACCTGTGTCACCGCGGAGCTGGTCTCCTGCATCTGGTCCTGACCTGACCCCCACCCCCAGCAGCCACTCTACTGCTGCTCCCTGCACAGTCCCCAGAGCAGGACCGGTCAGTTCTGAGGCTGGAATACAGATGCAGGAAGAGAGCATTTTGACACTTTTATAGTATTCTACCATTTTGCATTTTTACTGTACTTTATATAAATACAGATTCACACCTGATCAAGAATTTTAAAAAAACAAAATCAGAGCTCTTGCAGAATTTGCCAAGTACTGGTTGGGAACAGGCTTTGGGTACAGGATCCCACAAAGCACAGGGTGAGGGTCAGCTCTACTGCCCAACCCCGCAGCAAACCCAAGAAACTTTCAGGACAATCTTCCACCTCCTCCACCAGCCAGCCCTCTCTGTGCTGCACCCTCACCTGCCCCAGGAAGTCCTTTCCCTGGGCTTCGGACACCCTGCGTGTCAGTTCCCTGCTACCCAGCTCAGGCCCCTCCACAGGCTCTTTCTTCTGTCAGGAACAATTTCCCAACCTCGTTCGTCACCCAGCTAGTTCAGACACTTCCTTTAGATACTGGCCAAGATGTCATCTGCTGTAGGGAGCACTGCATGACCCCCACCTGCCCCTGCTAGCAGCAACCTGTATTTCCTCCAGTTACAGCTCTCGATTCCTCACCTCCAGGCAAGGGAGTTCTCACCACAAGAGGCCCAAGTCAGGGCTCATCCAAGGCCCTCTCTGGTTCCTCCTTACTCTGACACCCCTTTCAA
Source organism: Myrmecophaga tridactyla (assembly GCA_004026745.1). Taxonomy (NCBI): domain Eukaryota; kingdom Metazoa; phylum Chordata; class Mammalia; order Pilosa; family Myrmecophagidae; genus Myrmecophaga; species Myrmecophaga tridactyla. Next base: position 7,859 of record PVIY010015030.1, read on the forward strand.
ATCTGAGAAGTGACCAAATTTAATCATTCTACCCCTTAAATCCTACACCCTAACATGACCTGCCCCATCTGCACACGCATACCAAATCCAGAAATTACCAACTCTCACCGGCCAGCCTCATTCCTCGCTGCCCCCCACCCCTCAACTCCCATCCCTTGGTCTGTCCACCACACTGGCGACTGAAGGACATGCCCTCGGCCCTGTTACCCACCTCGCGTGGCTCCCCAGAGCTTAGAGCATGCTGATGTTGAGGAACACTGCTCCAGAAACATGAAAGCAGCTGCAATGCCTTGCTTATAATTTCAGACAGCTGATACCCCTCCACCCCAAATATAAACAGGAACCAGATGAACCCCTGGACCAAGAGAGAAAACCCAGGTTCCAGGCTGGATCTCTCACAGACCCCTGAGCACATCCTGCTTGTCCAAACCACCGGACCTACTTTGTCTGCCTTACCAAATTCTATTCCACACCTGTGAGCTAAACCTCAGGGCACAACAACCATCTCATCTGGACAAGGTCTGCCTGGGCAGAGAGCTTGGGGTTCCAGGAAGCAGTCAACTTTCAACGCCTTACTTATTTATTTGGCATCTCCAGGAACTGACGATTTGCTACTGAGCAAGCTGATATGGCCCCTGCCCTCAGCAAGCTCACCTCAGTTGACTATCTGTCCATTTCGTATTCAAAGTCCAGCCAGGTCTTCCCAGTGCCACCTTCAGCAATTTCAGTACAGGGCCAGATGCCCCAGCACCCAGCTGAGAGTGTCAATAAACACTGGCCAACAACTCAGACCCGGAAAGACAATCAACTCTTTTTGCCCTGGACTACTACAGGCATCTCAGGAACTCTACCGGTGACAGAGAGAAAAGGGGGAGAGCCAGCAAGGTCCCACCGTTTCTTTCCTGGGAAACACTGAACAAGTTACTCCCTGCTGCTGACCTCAATCGCCACGTCTGCAAAACAACACACGCATGCCTGCTCCCAGCCCGGGGGGTGGAATCGATCGCCTCAATCTCCTGACCCAGCAGCCGCTCCGCTCAGGACGAGCTGCCCCAATTCGCAGAGAGGGGGAGCGACCCAAAAGAACGTGGTTTGAGGCAGAGCCCGGACTGGAATCCGGGCGTGGAATCGCGCGAGGGGCGGCCCGAGGGCCCAAGGCGACTCACGCTGCTGCTGCTCCAGCGCCAGCTTGCACTTGTAGTAACTGTAGAACTCGCCTCCGAAAAGAAACGAGAATTTCGGGTTGTCTTTCTGCTTCTCCATTGTCATCTTCTCAAACTCGGGCCCATTGCGAGCCACGAACTGGGCCAGCTTGTCGATGACATTTCGGAGCTCCTGGTCTGGAGAAAAGAGAACAGGCCACGCGGGGCGTCGGCGGGACCCGTCCAAACTCGTGCGCCCGGAGCCCCGACCCCTGGCCGCCCCTGGCCGGGAGCGGCCGCCCTCGTACGGATCCCGATCGGGGCCACGCGCGCGCGCCGGGAACGCGGGCTCAGGCGCTAGAGGCCGCGGGCGAACCCGGGAGGCCGAGCCCCGCCCCTCGCAGGCCCGGGAACCCCGTGAGGCGGGGTGAGCCGACTAGGGGTTCCCGGGAGACAGAAAAGACGCCCGGCCCGAGCTAGGCCTCACCGTCTGGCGGCAGCGGCATCTCCATGGCTCCGGCCGCAGGGAACGTCCTCCGGTGCCTCTCGATCGCCCACCAGGGCCGTCTGAGGAAGCCGGCCGGAAATGGCGCGCGCCGAGCCGTTTACGGCGGGCCTCGCGGGCCGTTTCCGCCCGCCACTTACGGCCGTCGCCGGGAAACCCCGGAAGTGAGGGCAGGAGGCAGGCGGGAGGCGGACTTGAGGGGCCCGGCGCGCATGCGCAGAGCCGTACCTGAGCGTGCATGGGGGGGCATTTCCGCCCGCCCCCTCCGGCGCGCGACGCCGCGGAACGGCTGCGAGGCCCGGATAGCGTGCGGGCCTCAACGGCTCCCAGGCCGCGGCCTTTGCGGGGTGTAGGGTGGCTCGAGGCTGGTCGTGGGGTTGCAGCGAGCGGGCGCTCGGGCCAGGCCCGGAGATGGAGCGCCCCTGGGAGGCCCTGGCTTGCCCGACCCGGCGCCTGGGTAACGATTTCGGGGTGGGGGTCGTCTCCCTAACCCCCGACCTCCGCCGGCCTCGGCCTCGCGCGGCCTCCCCGCGGCCGGCCCGCCGCTCTGGAAGACGACGCCTTCCTGCCGGGGCAGCTTGGCTCCTCCGAAAACGACGAGGAAGCCAAGGGAACCAGCAGCAGCGAACCTTCGAGAAATGTGGGCACGACACGTGCCCAGACTCGGGCCCCCTTGGTCCTGGGCCGGCTCTTCCCGCGCAGATAGAAGCAGGTGTACTTGGGAGACGTTTCTTCTGGTTTTTTTTTTTTTTTTGACAATTTCTTTATCAGGCGTCAGTGGGTCGTCTGCTGGGTGCCTGGTATTGCCCTAGGCCAGGGAGCCAGCCGCGAGTTTTTTTCTATTAAGGGGCAGATAGCAGGTATTTTAGGTTCTGCAGCCGAGAGGCACGGTCGAGGCTATTGTCTAGGAAGCAAAAAAGAAATGTGTACACGGTTTTTAAGGGCGAAATCCAAAATATGATTGGGGCACTCTCATTTTCTTTTAATACAGGTCTACCGGAGAGAAAGATGGAATTCTTTTGGGGGGCAGGGATAAAATTGGGCTTATTTTGGAGTTCAGCGTGAGTCTTCACCTGTTACCCATCAATTGCAACTGTTGATGGGTGCAAACCATTCCCAGGTGGCAGGCTGTACAAAAACAGGCAGAGGCCGCATGTGGCTTGGCCCACGGACCTAAGCTCTGGTCTGGGAATCTGCCCCCAAGTCAATAAATATATCATCACAAAGGCGTTATTAAGGAAAAGGCGGAGGTGCTGAGACAGTGGTGAGGGTGAGGGTGAGGGTGGGATCTGCGTCAGGAAAGACCCTCGCAGGTGAAGTTTGCGCTGAGAGCTGTACACACGAGCCAGCTCTGAAGAATGAGGGAGTGCTCCAGCAGAGGGGACCGCACGGGGTCGTACTGTAACATGCAGTGGCATGGATTATATGGGCATTTTTCCATGCCAAGAAAAGACCTGTCTATCAAGAGATTTTCTCTTGGGCTCTACCATGGATGGGCTTTCCGGGATCCATGAACCAGCAAAACTGGGAGCAAAATAATTGGTTACGTGTGTGTTTCCAGGGGTTGCAGAGGCTCCATATTTATCAGATTTGTAACAGGATCTGTGAACCAAACAGGTTAACGGGTGTCTGGCGTCATTTTGTGACGGCTGCACAGGATTCCGTGGTCTGGATTTATTGCTTTTTGAGGCCAGTGATGGTTACAACTTTGGGCTGCTGTTGAAATGTGGCAGTGAACGGGTTGCTATAAAGCAGCAGAGCGTGCGCACACTCAGACACAGCTCACCCACCCTCCAGAAAGATTGCACAGCCACGGCCAGTACTTTCCTAAGTTTCTTTTTTGATTGTCTAAAATGATATTTATCTGAGACTGAAAGTTTAAGCATCCGAGGGGCCTCAGCAGGCTTGTTTCAATAGCCCAAACCAGAACCCACTGATCAGAAGGCAGTAGGGATCCAGGAGGAGCAGAGGATGCTGCAAATATGTTCCCCCAAGAACCCGGAAGTAAACAACGCTGAAGTCAAACACATGAAGTGTACACTCTGGGCTGCCGGACTTGCCTTAAAAACAAGGGGAGAAGTTTAAAACCATGTGCACAAACATCTCTCAGCCTGTCAGCAGGCTTGGAGGAATTTACCCTAAGTAGTCAGAAAGCGCCCACGGCAGACTTAGGACCCACAGAAGGTAAACAATGTAAAGGTCCAGCAGTAGAGGTCGGTGAAGTCAGTTACCGCGCAGCCCTGTAACGGGATACAGGGAATACAACACCACGTGCGGAGACACAAGGGCAAGTTCAGGGAGGATATTTAATAACACGGGGAAAGGCTTCTGCCATGTTACATTTTTTTAAAAGCAAATTTCAAAATAGTGTATATAATAGGCCAAGTTTGAAAACTAACATATATGTATAAAACCTCCCCAGAGGCAGCGGCTGTGTCCAATTCCGTGTTTATCTTTCAGAGCTGAGCTGAGCGCTCCCAGGCACATTTCTGTATTTCACCCCTGGCTTTTCTCATTCCACAACATACTCTGGAAATTCTTCCAACTACACAGAGGTAGACCTCATTCTTTTTTTCATTATTTTTTTCTTTTTGGCTTTTCATAATTTTTCCAAATTTTTTTAAAAGCAGCAGTGAGTGCAGAAATCTAAGCACATCCAAGTGTAAACCCTCAGAAACGCTGAAGTTTCATGACTCACCTCACCTCCTGCGGCCACCAAGCCACTCATGGTCAGCAACATCCAGACGGCCTCCCTGTCTTGTCTCTGGAGGACATGGGGGGTGGTCTGTCCTGGGGTGAGGAGCCGTCCTTGGGCTCAGTGCACTCACATCTGTCACAGGGGAGCTGCCTGGACCCGGCAGGAGAGCCCCAGCACTCTTGGGGTGGGAGCTGGGACTTGGCATCTGGCCAGCCCATCAGTCTTGCCATGAGCAAAAGGACCCCCCACACATACAGGTTCCTGCATGACGGCAGTGACCCCGCCCCAGAGCTGAGCCTTTGGGCCCTACTGCAGTTGTAGTAGCTGAGTACCAGACCCCGGGGTCGTGGAACATGGGGCTCCTTCAGGGCCTAACTGGCAGTGCAGTGCAGGCAAGTGGAACGAAAGCAGACGTCTTTGCACCAGCTCCTCTTGGGAGTAGACGAGAAAGGGGAGGAAAGCCTTCAAACAGCTCACTGCCATGGCGGCCAAGCCAGGCCAAGCAGGGGGCCCTGGGCTTGGAGTCAGACAAGGGTTCTGGGCCTGCGCCACAGCCAACAACCAACCTCTGCCTCAGTTCTCTCTGTAGAATGGGGGTAACGCGCCTCCCCCTTGGCCTCTGATGGCTAACCGAGGTGCTATGTACAACACAAAATCGACCCCTATCTGTGGACCAGACACGTGAGTCAAAGGAAGCGTTGTCCGTGGCCCCTCAGCATTTCCACCCGCCTCCACGGGTGTATCTCCATGGCAGGTGGTCTGAGGGGAGCCCACGTGGCTGTCCCTAAACCTGGGACAGCTGCAGAGCTGAAGTCAGGGTGACATGGACAATCTTCCAGTAGCTACATTTGAAGGAAATTCTCTGGTGGGCTTGATTTCTGAAGGGAGGGGGGGTGGGACCTAAGCAGCTGTATCACCCCAGCCAGGTAAGTTAGTCTCTTTGGGCCTCATTCTCTTCTGCCAAAAAAGCTGGAAAACCTGAGCTCGGGGCATTGTAAGAGGTCCCCGTATAAAAGCCCACTCGGCCTCTGATGCCAGAGGCACTTGGTGTGAGTTTGGACTGAAAATGTACTTTCCCAAGCACACCACTTCATCCCTGGAGTCCCCATGTCACTCAGGTCAATAAAGGCATGGCACTAACTCTGAGCTGCGATTCTTGTTTTATTCTTCCTTCTCACAAATGAAGCCACAAACACACAAACTAATTTGGGGCTCAAAAGGAAAAAAGCTTGGCACACCCATTCCAGTACATGCACGAGTGAGAACCAAGCCAGCTGGCATCTCCCATGACAGCCCCTGCTGCTGGCACGCTGATGACGGGGTCACCCAGCACCCCCCGAGACCCTTGCTGACAAATCGGAACCATTCCCACATCCCCAGAGTCCGTCATCTAATTTTTGTAAATGTCATCAAAGGATATATACAGCATCTCACCACAGAACAGTCTATGGCATTTAAGTCCTGAAAAGAGGTGACAGTTGTGTGGGAGTGACAAAGGGCCCGTGTGTGACGTGCAGCAAACATGGCAATGCTCAGAAACCCCATGAGCTTCTCCGTCCAACACATCTGCTGCTTCCCCTGCAGGAGAGGCTGGCTTGCCCTCTGATAAATGACTGACGTAGGGTGCTTAGGAAAACCCTGCTGTCCCACAAGAGGCAGCAAAAGCTCCCTGAGAAGCAGTGCCCGAGACCCCCTGCTGCCAAGTGAAGGAGTGGGCTCTGAGTAGGCTCCAGGCCGCCACATCTGAACGGGGTGAGTGAAGTACTCAACCCAGCCCGGCAGCAGGAATGGGCGAGCAGAACTGCGCAGGGGCCAGGGGTGGGGCCGCTCCCTGGTCTCCCAGACGGCATCACCTCCGAGACTTCGAGTCTCAAAAATGTGTCTTTTGTCTTTTAACCAAGTCCAGTACACTTACCTCCTTCATCCAGGTGTTTGTACGTGCTCTGAATTTATGTACAGAATTAAATATCTCATTTATTAATTTGCAAATAATAATAAAACCAGTCATTCCCCCCTCACCAGCACAACCTGCATTAGAAAAGGAAACAGATGAATAGAGAGATTTCCACAACCTCCAGCAATTTCATTACACTGGACACAGAGGCATCATTCCTCTCGGAGCTCAATCCCACACTCAGGAGGTCAGTTTCCACAAGTTCAAAGACAAAACTACTCAATCTTTGCAGGGCAAAGCAGTCCTCGTTGGCTGTGACCCGCCAGGAGAAACACTGAGCCAAGACCCCGCTGCCTCCGGAGACGGCTCCCTGCAGATAACACCCTCCACGATCACCGCTTCCCATTTCCCCAGGAATCGCCTCAAAGCTCAGGGCCGAGTGCTGACAGCAAGCACAGGGCGGCCGCGGGGCTCTTCCGAGGGGCTCCCCAGCCCCCACCGAGCAGTCTGTCCGGAGGCCAGGACAGCTGAAGTGTCTGAATATGAAATTCCAACGACCGGCAACGGAGCCCCACAGGAGCTGTGTCCCCTCCTCTCCAAACAGAACTTCCCAGTTGCCCGGGACAGAGCAGGCCACCACCACCCCCACGGGCCCTCACGTTCACGGGCCGAGGATGGCGTGGAAGAGAGAACACATGCTCCCCAGGACCTTACAGGCCGGGCCGGCAGCCCCCATGGTGTAGACGCAGGGGTTTCACGGTGACGGGAAGACCGCGGCATCCGGGAGTCCCCCACCGGATCACGTCACTCTGCTGGCCATGGGGTCCAGCCCAAACCCAAACCCACGCTGGCAGAAGAACCCGGCGTGGGAAACCAAACGGCGGCCTGCTGCCACCCCTGCCTGCCTCGGCCGGGACGAGCCTCCCGGGTCCCCACGTCAGCAGCCCGAGAGCAGAGTCGTCTTCACAGCACCGCGGCCGGGACTCACACACAGGCGTCGAGGTGATCTGCCGGCTTTGTCTCCGTTTCCAACGACTGTGGTCATGGGACAGGACCTGGGAGCATCTCCCACCGGGTGCAGCACCTCCAGGATGTACCCTTCTGGCGGGCAGCCGATGAAAAGCAAAAGGGTTTTCCATCTGTGAGCCAGTCCGAGGGGGCCCAAGGTGTGAAATCACCCCGACCACAAACATCCTCTAGAAAAGTGCCAGAGCCTCGTGAAGTCCACATGGCAGGGGGCAGAGAAGACCGGGTGGCCTGGAGAAACTGGGCTCGACCCCCAACCAGACTTCCTAAAGGTCGTCCCCCCAGCCCCAAGGAAGCGCCCCCCCAGGCCCAGCAGCTGCTCCCCATTGCCCCGAGGAAGTGCCCCACCTCCCCACGGGAAGCAGGGCTGGGGGCAGAGCCTGCTTCCCTCCCCAGGCCTGGGCCGCGGCTGCCTCTGGGCTGCACCTCGAAGGATTGGACTTCCAGAGGGATGCTGAATCCGACAGCCCTTCACGTTGGAATGGTGCATGTGGACGACCGGGGATGCTGGGGTCCTCTTTGTGGCCAGAGTTGCTCTGAATAAACCCCGCCGTGCCCCTGCCACCCCCCCCCCCACCCAGCGCCGTTCCTACAACTACGCGAGCAGCATCATTTATGAGCAATTCTGTTTCACCCGGGCAGCCCCGAGGTCTGGATCTGCAAGTTCCACCTTTGCAGAAAGTCTACAGTGTTCCTTGGGGGCTCACGGGGGACCGGTCCTCACAGAGAGGTGGACCTTGGCCGAGCCTCCCCAGGTGCCTCCGATGAGACCGAGGGACGCAGGAGCTTCACGTAAAGCGCAGGTAAAGCGCAGGTCTCTGCCCGGAGCCCGCGGGTCCCCGCTGCAGGCAGGTCCTCCTGCGACCCCAGGACGTGCCCGAGGCTGGAGGCTCGGACCTGTCCCTCCGGCCAGGCTGGTGCTCGCGGCTGGTCGGCGTGTCGGCTGCTGCCAGGGCGGGGCGCGGGGCTCCTAGCGCTACACGTCGTATCGGTTCAGGGCGTAGGAGCTGGGGTAGCTGGGGCGGCCGTACTGGAAGTGGTCGGCCAGGTGGGTCCCGTGCGGGGGGAAGAGGACGCCGTTGTGCGGCTTCTCGGGCCCACTCCGGGGGCGCTCCTTCCCGCTCAGGTCGCCTGTCACCACCGGCAGGAGGTGCTTCTTGGCCTGCTGGTTGGCGTCATACTTGGTCTGTGCAGGGAGAATGGGGTGGGGGGTGGAGAGCGGGGGGGTCAGCAGCCCCCCTCGGGCCCCGGTGGACGCAGGGGCAGAGGGCGGCGCCCCCACTTCCCAGCCTGCCCAGCCCACCTTGTTGTACAGGAAGACCCCCAGGATGGCGGTCAGCATGCCCAGCACGTTGGTGCCCGTCACGGGGTTGCGCAGCGTGAGCAGGGACACGGCGATGACCAGGATGCGCTTGGTGGCGTTGGCGACCGAGTAGCTGAGGGGGCTGATGAGGCTGAGGATGCTGAAGGCGACGACGTTCTGTGCCAAGTTGCAGAAGCCGCTGACCGCCAGGAGCAGCAGCATCCAGGGCCACTGGGTGACGGGGGCCTGCGGGCGCGGGGCGGGGCGGCTCAGGGGGGCAGGGCACGGCCACCCACCCTCACCCCGACCCCTGCCCGGGCCAGCGAGGGCGGGTGTGCAAGGGGCCACGGGGAGGCGGGACCCAGAGCCGGCCCCAGTTCCTGGGAGTGGCCCCGGGCAGGGGGTCCGGGCAGGGGCGCTGAGTGGGCAAAGACCCGGGGCCCGGGGAAGAGCCGGGCAGCTGGGGAAGCTTCTCCACAATGCCACAGGGAGACCAGTCCCTCGAGTGCCCACTGATGCCAAGCAAAGTGCTCGGAGGACACCACCGTCGCCTACGCTGCCACCACCCCTCTGGCCCTCACGGGGCTCAGGCCACTCTTCAGGGCCCACAGGGGTTGGGGAACTGCGACCAGTGAGCCCTGGACCACGGAATACCCCAAAGAGCCCAGGCTGACGGGCATGAACCTGGCTGTCTTCCCCACAGCGCTGCTCCCAAGCCTCCAGGCACCTTGGCGCCCCTCAAGACCAGCCCTGCAGGTCACAGCGGCTGCCACAGGCAGGGCTGCCAAGCCAGGGGAGCGACCCAGGGCCGCAGGGGGCCTGCCCTGACTTGGGCTGGCTCCCAGAGGCCCTGCTGCAGGCTCAGGACGGCGGCGGGGCCCCCTGCGAACAAGCTGCCTGATTCCACTTCCTCCACCTTGCAAGGGAGGGGCGTCACTCGGGCCCCTCAAAGGCGAGCGGGCAAGCTGAGGTGACCTGCCCCAAGGCTCCTGTCAGGGCACGAAGCCCAGATCCAAGCCAGCTGTACCCCACCACATGCCCTGTGGGGCCTGTCTCCTCCCTTCCTCTTTCCCTTTCTATCTCTCCATCTGTCCATCCCTCCACCTATCTGCGATGGGAAGATTTTATTAATGTCCCCACCATACAGTTCTTAGATACACTTCTGACCTCAGATACTTAGGAGAAAGCAAGTTAAGATGGCATTTTCCTGCAACTCATTACCGGCAACATATTACAAGGCAAAACAGCTTGGAGAAGAAGAGGGAGGGAGGGGTGGTCGGTGAGGGAAATGGAGGCAAGCTCATCAGGTGGAGTTCTTTTTCATTTAAGTCTTGGGAACTATGAAGTCCCTGTAAGCAAGCTCACTTCTGCAGACTGTTTTCCCAGTGTGGACAAAGTGGAAGCAAAATGGAGACTCCCTTAAGAACCTGAAGACAGGTGACCTTAAAAAGCTCTAGGAATCTGTTTTCACTCTCTCAAAAGGAGCCTGTGCTGGTTAGAAAGTGTGTGGACCCCAGCTAAGCCATGTTTTCTAATCCTCATTCAATACTGCTGGGTGGGATCCTTTTGATTAAGCTGTTTCCACGGAGATGTGATCCAAGGTGGGTGTTGATCCAGCTACCGGACTCTTTTAAAAGGGAACCGTTTTGGAAAGAGCTGATATAGACAAGGAAAGAGACCTTTGCAGAGGCAGAAGGAGACGCCTGCGGGGAAGCCAGGAGGGAAAGCCAGCAGACCTCGCCACGGGCCTTCCCAGTTGAAAGAGAAACCCGGACATCATCGGCCCTTTCTTGAGTCAGGGTATCTTTCCCTGGATGCCTTAGTTTGGACATTCTTATAGCCTTAGAAGTATAGCCTTGCATCTTAATATATCTCCTTTTAAAAGCCATTCTGTTTCTAGTGTATCACATTCTGACAGCTTTAGCAAACCAAGAGAGAGTTCATCGCTGCAGTGTAGCTGAGGACTGCTGAGCCGTGCTCACAGGGAACCCCACGAGGAAAGGAACCCAGCAGATGCACCTTTTAAAACCACAGGCAGCTGAGGTGCAGCTCCATGAGCACCAACGCACGTGCAAGCTCATGTGACGTGCCCCATTGTTGGGGTACAGGAGAGCCCCCCATCCCACAAGGCCCTCCCAGTCCCGTACCACAGAGCCCCGCGGCACGCTGCCTCCGCTGCCTCCACGGAGGGCCTTGCACTTTACCCGACGGCCCAAGCAGCGACCATCGCGACCATCCTACGGCCAAGTTCCCTTATCGGCCCTCCAGTGAGGGATGTACGCGGTGCTTCCTGTTTCGGGGGACAGTGAAGAGCTGCTGCAGACTTGGATCTGGGCCCTGGTGGGAAACCCGCATTTCCTCGCCCTTGGGTTGGCACCCAGGATGCAACGGCAATCACCGGGCAGCACGCGGCCCACGGTCCTGCAGGGCGCCGGCCGCCACCCTGCACCCTGCCAGCAGCCCACGAGTGTCCACGCCGTGCGTGTCGGGGGCCAGTGTGGCCGCACCTCATTCACGTGAGCTGCGCCCACAGGCAGGACGGGGACCCTGGCTTCCCTGTACTCCCGACAGTGCCACACACACTGCATGTGCCAGCTTTTCTGCCGTCTGCATGTTCTTTTGCAGGCCTCCTCCCTCCGCTTTGCTTTTGGTTGTCAAGTGACCCCGCCTTCCTAGCTGACCAGCTATGCCACTGGGCCACCACTGATGTCCCCTGTGACGTCACCAGCGTGGCCGCCGTCGGTGCTGCAGCCCACAGGCCAGGGAGACCCAGAATGTCCTTCAGGGCTCTGGGGTGTCAGCCAGGCACTGTAGACCGTCTCCCCAAAGGCGGCATTTCCCCCACACTTAGTATTTCCCTGCTCCTTTCTGCCCCTGGGGGTTCGGGGAAGGCCCGGGTGACTGGGGGGAGGCGGAGGCCCCCTCCACCTGGTCTGTCTCGAATCCCTGTGACCCTCTGAGCCTTCTGGCCTTTTTTCAGAGAGACCCGGGGGCGCCGATCTTGGGGGCCTGCCCCCCTCAGGTGCACCTCAGGTCCACGACTTCAGACCTTGTTGGGGATGCAACGGGGCACGGTGGGGGCGGCAGGTGTCGGATGAACCTGAGGTGTTCACCCCACAGGCTGCAAGGATGGCTTCCCGGAAGCAGGGTGTCTGCCGTGGACCACCATGCCAGGGGCTGGAGCAGACCCGCCACAGTAGGCTGCCGAGTGTGCACCCTGGGTGGAAGATGCTTTTCTCGGGGTCAACAGGTAGGACCCTGTGACTTTTCTTCGTTAGAGCCTTTTCAGGGTAGGTGACACTGACTGGTGTCCACACACCGACCCAGCCCTGCGTTCATGGTTAAATCCTTCAGTCGCCGTGCTAGTCTGCTAGCTGCTGGGATGCAATATACAAAAACGAAATGGCTTTTAAAAAGGGGAATTTAGTAAGTTGCTAGTTTATAGTTTTAAGGCCGAGAAAATGTCCCAATTAAACAAGTCCATAGAAATGTCCACTCTAAGGCATCCAGGGAAAGATACCCTGGTTCAAGAAGGCTGATGAAGTTCAGGGTTTCTCTCCCAAGTGGAAAGGCACAGGGCAAACATTATGACGTCTGCTAGCTTTCTCTTCTGGCTTCTTGTTTCATGAAGCTCCCCAGGAGGCATTTTCCTTCTTTACCTCCAAAGCGCTGGCTGGTGGACTCTGCTTCATGGTGCTGCAGCATTCTCTGCTCTCTCAGAACCTCGTGGCTTTCTCTCTCGTTGTTCTCTAGCTTTTTCCAAAGTGCTTCTTTTTTTTTTTTAAAGGATTCCAGTAAAACCAATTGACGTTTTTATTGGTTTCACCTAATCAAGTTTAATATCCACTTGATGGAGTCACATCTCCATGGAGATAATCTAATTAAAGTTCCCAACATACAGTACTGAATAAGGATTAGAAGAAAACGTTGCTCCCATAAGGTTGACTAGGATTAAAACATGGCTTTTCTAGGGTACATACACCTTTTCAAACCAGCATACTTGCGGTATCTTCTTCTTATATATTGTTGCTTTCTATTTGCTAATACCTTCGTGACGCTTTCTGCTCTGTGCTCATGAGGGACACTGGTCTGTGGTTCTCTCTTCTCACACTGTTCCGTCTGGTTTTCTTATCATGGTAAGGCTGATCTCATGAAAGTGAACTCAAGTGTTGGCCCCCTTTCCACTTCCTGGAAGAGGCTGCATAGAATTGGTGTTGTTTCTCCTTGAAATGCTGAGAAGAATTCACCAGAGAAACCATCTAGTGGCCCTGATGTTATCTTTTTTCAAAAGTTTTTTGACAAATATTATGGTTTCTTGAATAGTTCTAGAACTATTCTGGTTATCAGTTTCATTGTGGACATCTTGGTAGGTTGTGGTTTCTGAGGAGTCGGTTTGTTCCCTCTGTGTCATGAGCATATCCTCTTGGCATCCTTTCAGCGTCTGTGAGTCTGTAGCTATCTATATTCCCTCTTTCATCGGACACTGGTGGGGTGCCTGGGTAGTGCTCAGCCTTGCTTCAGCTGAAAAGATTTTCTAATTCCCCTTGACGATTCTTCTTCAAGCCACAGATTATTTAGACTGTGCTAATTTCCAAGTGTTTGGAGATTTTCCAGATATATTTCAGTGACTGATTTTTAAGACCACTGTGGTCAAAGAATATACTTTGTTGATTTACATCATTTTACATTTGTTAAGGTGTTTTTTGTTTTATGTTTCTTTTCAGTGATCCAGGACATAGTCTATTTTGGTGATGTCCAATGGGCAGTTATGAAGAATATGTATCCTGTTGTTGTTGGGTGGAATTGGTTGAATTAAATTAAATTAAATCAGGTTGGTTAATGGCATTCCATTCTTCTATATCCTTGCTGGGTTTCTGTCATTTTATTGATTTCTGCAGATCTGAAGTATATAAAACTCAAGGTTGACGGTTCTTTGGTTTCAGCACTTTAAAAATATTGCGCTACTTTGGAATGCTAAGCAAGATACAGATAAATCTGGTTGCAAATGTTTATATACTATACAGTACATATATATATACACATTTGCGGTTCTGATTAGAGAAAGAGATCTATAAATTACCCATTTTAAAAATATAGATATTAAAAAAACAAATACAAAAAAAACCCCAAAACATTGCTCTATTTCTTCCCAGTTTTCATAGTTTTGGATGAGAAATCTGCAGACATTACAAGTAACAAATCATTTTTCTCCAGCTGCTTTCATGCTGTTCTCTGGACTTCAGTTTGATGAGGTGTGTGGATATGAATTTCTTTGAGTCTATGTTGTTTTAGAGCTTGCTAATTTCTTAAATCTGTAAGTATATGTCTTTTGTCAAATTTGAGAAGATTTTAGGCATTATTTCTTCATAAATATTTTATTTTAGCACCACATTCTTTCTCCTCTCATTTGGGAACTCTGGTTACACAAATGTTAGACTGTGTAGCATCTCTGGGGCTCAGTTCATTGTCTTTTAATCTTTTTTTTCCCTCTGATGTCAAATCGGATCATTTCTATTGATGTATCTTTACGCTATTGACTCTTTCCTCTGCCATCTCCATTCTACTCCAGGCTCTTGAGTCCATCCTGTAAGTTTCTATTTTAAGCTATTCCGTTTTGCCTTTCTTATATCTCCATCTCGCTCTTTTTTGACTCTTCTATTTCCTTGCTGAGACCTTCTGTCTTTCCTCTGGTTTCATGAGTGCTCGTCCCTACTTCCTGGCACGTGGTTGTAACAGCCGCTTTCAAGATCTTGGTCTAATAGCCCCAACACTGTGTCATCTCAGTGCTGACATCTGTTGACTGTCTCTTCCCGTAGGAGCTGAAATCCTCCTGCCTCTTCATCCACCAGCTCATTCCGGACCCTGGTTTGGATGTGTGGAATATTCTGACAGCCTGGGTCTTAGTGAAATCCCCTGAAGGATGCTGGCATTTTGTTCGAGTGGGCGAGGGACCGGCTGGGTCAGGTATGCGTTCTGAGCAGCACTCTGTGGGCTGGGTCCCCATGCTGGGGCTCCTCCAAAGCCTCTGCATGGACCGCCCAGTGGTCAGTCTTGGCCCTGGGCAGGGTTTTGGTATGGTCCAGGCTTCGAAGTCCTTGGTACACTGTCTCAGGTCACACTGTCGCTGGTGAATCTCAGGGGCGAGCCTGGAATCTCATTGTTCTGGTTTTCAAGACACTGCACAAGCAGTTGTTTTCACGCTGTGTTCTGAAGAGTCCCAGGTCTGAGGTAGGGACTGAGGGGCGATAGAGAGAAGCCAGGCTTAAATCAAAGTACCTCTGCTTTATCTGGTCTTACTTTGATTAAAAAAAAGCAAATTTTTAAAAAACTGCTTGAAAAGCCTTGCAGGCTGGTGAGATTTTGTGCGCTCATCGTGTGGACGATGCTGAGAAGGAGCGTTTATGGGGCCCTTGCTGCATGTCCACAGGCCAACCAGATGCCGGACAGTGTCGTTTCGTCCATTTTCTCAGCAGCCCACCGAGGGGGCCCCACGCTCGGCGGCGGTGCTGACGCTGTTTTATGTGTCAGGAGACTGGAATCAGAGAGGGTAACTCCCTCTCCTACCACCGACGTTTCCGTCATCCTCAGATTGCTGCTTGGAGGTTTTGAAGACTGGGCTGCCTGCTCCAGAGGCTGGCAGCCCCCACCCAGCTTTAGCAGGGCCAGGAGCAGCCACACTAGATGTCCCCAGCAACTGCCGCTCCAGCCTTCGGCTTGGCACGGTGGTGGGCAGCAGGCCCCACCTGCCATCCTCCTAGCTGGCCCCGCCGTCCTCCTAGCTGACCCTGCCGTCCTCCAACCCTGCGCCCTCACATTACGGGGCACAGAACTGGCACGCCGAGATGGCCAGCGTGGTAGGCGCGGGGAGGATGGGGCAGACAGTGCCCTTCACAGAGAGGACGAGCCCAGCTGCACCCCTTAGAGAACGCCACATGCTCCGGGGCCACCACCGAGATGCATGAGGCTCCCGTCAAGTATGATGACGGATTTTGAGCTGAAAAAGGAAGTCCCTGAAAGTATGACACAAAAGGTGATCACTAGAGGGAAACCAAGAAATGTCCTAAACCCAAGAAAAAGCAAAGCAAACAGACCATCGCAGAAACCTGTAACGCTGCGCTGTGCGTGTCTGTGTAACTGCACACGCCAGCAAGCGCCCACACTGAGCAGCGTAAGGACTGGCACAAACCAACCAGCAGCACTGGGCAGCCGGTAAAAGGCGTGAGAAAGAGTCTCCATGTCAATACACATGAATGAAAAGAGCCAGAGGCACAACCAGTTTCAGTCCTCTACCCCGGGATGGCAACACCCCTTTTCAACACGAAGAAGTGAGAATGACCCTCACCCAGATACCCCTGGAGACTGAGGGAAGGATCAGATGGGAGGGCAGAGTTGTCACAGGGAAGTTAGGATATCACAAAGGGCTGTGACTACCGAGTCATTACACAGATATTTCTTTTCAGTTTCTGGTGTATTCGAACAGCCAGAAGGAAATACCTGAAATTGCTAAACCATAACCCATGCCGTATTTTGAAATTTGCTCAGTAGCTACTTGTTAAACGGAACTTTGAAATTTATCACTTTTCTGTATATATATTTCACAATAAATAATGTTTTTTTTTAAGCAGCAAGATGCAGAATAGTATGGGTGAAAACTTTACGTGTAAGAAGGAGACAGGATACAATTTCATACAGAAAGCTGGTTATGTTGGCACAGACATGGTCACACACAGGAAAAGAAGGGGAAAGAGGGTGGGGTCGGCAGGAACTGAAGTCAGACTTCTTTGAATCAACACGTTTGGCTTTGGAAATATAAAGGTTTTACCAGTTTTGGGGGGTTGGGGGGGGAAGCAATTCCTAAAAATGGAGAAGAGATGGAAATCAATGAATCTGGCTGCAGAACAAGTGGGTGACATGGGCACACGGTGAAAGCCATTCTTCCCTGTGACCTCAGAACACAGAATTCTGATTGTGCATCTTTATTGGAACATGATCTAAGGACAAACGGAGCTGCGGTGCTATCTTTGATTTCTCCCTGCAGACCGCTGCAGCGGCACCGCTGGGAACCCCACTATGAAGCTATCACACGTGTGAGCAGTAGGATAACATAAATGAACGTAATGGAATGACAGAAGAAGCAAGTATTGAGAGGAACCAAGCGTCAGAAAAAAGGGGACATAAATTTAAAAAGCAATGAAAATCCTTTGGTGTTCAATTAGAATGGGAACTAATTAGCACAGATACCGCTGCCCCTGCTGCCACCCACCCAAATATCTATTTCCTGGATTTCAATGGAAAAGCCTAAGGGTAATGGCCATCCAGTGGCAGTGAGCACAAGCAGCACTGGTCTGTGTCTCCAAACAGCATTCCCCCTAAAAGCAACCTGGGGTCCCGCAGAGGCGGCTGAGTGTGGGTCCAGGGTGGGAGACGCACAGAGCTAGAGAGGGCAGCCGGAGGGCTCCATCAGCCAAGGAGGCACCATGCCACCAACAAGCACACATGTTCACAGTGGTGCCAAATAAATGCATACTAAATAAACAAGCACAAAAGGAAGAAACCCTCGACGCACTGACAAGGCCTTACTCCGAGCACCGGTCAATAAAGGGAAAGAGTGAAGCCTTAAACTGTCTCCACCGTACCGTGCTGTAAAATAACAAACCAGTCCTGACTGACCACAGAAAGTTCTCTGCGGACAAAACAGAGCCTGTTTCCTCATCTGGAAAACGAGATAATGTTAACTCCCCGGACGGGTGGTGCTGAGCATGACCCAGACAGGGGTGTGGAGGTCACAGCACAGCTGTCCAGGAACAGTCACTCTCTCCAGGGCCACCCAACAGCCCAGAAGATCCGCGCTCCCGGGCTCGGGGAGCTACAGGTCTGCTGCAAGTAAATGGCAGACTGCACGGAGCTGAGGCCAGCGAAGGACGGCGGCCTGGCAAGCCCGGTCCTCAAAGGCCAAAGCGAGGCCCACGCGAGGTCCGGCAGCAGGGGGAAGCGCGCAGCCACGGCCGGGGGCTGGACTCGAGCGCACTGGAGACAGGTGAGAAGGCAGCTGGCTTCCTCGGCAGCGCGCCACGGAAGTCCCGACCAGGGGCCGGGCGTGCAAGGGGCCAGCACACGCCCAAATCCACGTGGAGCCGTGACCCCCCGCCCGGCGTCTGCCACGGCGCCGGCCGACTCACCAGGTCGCTGCTGACCAGGAAGGCCGAGAGGTCCACCAGGACCCACGTGGGGACCATGAAGAAGGCGGCGTGGCAGCCCAGGATGCTCAGCAGCCGGAGGTGGTGAATCCGCGCGTCTCTCAGGACCTGGAAAGAGAAGGCGCTCTCCAGGCCGACCGAAACCGGGCGGGGCAGGACAGGCTCCAGCTCCCCGGGGCCCAGACAGCGGGGCGCATGACCCTGACACCTGGCACCGGCCCCCACACCGGCACGTGCGCTTTGGAAGCCGGGCACCGCACACGCCCCGAGCCAGCTCGGTGTCTCGTGGACGAAGGACCAAAGGGAGAAGAAAACCAGGGTGCTCGCCCGCGCCACTGGCATAAGACTTTCCGGAACACGGCGGGGCGAGTCCACAGACACCCGGAGCCAAAGCCCATCGCGAGGGTCCCAAGACGCACGGGGCTGTGGTATCTGTAATGCAAGCTTCCAACTGGGGGCCTGAAAAGGATGCAGTTCTGACGGGGGGTGAGAACCCCGAGGTGGGAAAGGACTCATGCCATCCGTTGATGAACAGAGTGGAGATGTCAAACCATGGTTATACCACCTGATGCTAAAAAACGCACAGAAACTAAAATTAATATCAGCAATGACCATCTTTAGGGGGCAGTAACGTGACGTTACTTAATAAAAGAGGAAGACCCGTGGGCGGAGGACAGGTCATGTTTGCTTCTTTATCTCCACCACCCGCTGGGCCTGGTTCACACAGGTATTCAATAGAACTTTTGATTTTTCGTAGGGCCTTCCTGTGCTTTTTTTGCGTCAACCTACATTGGTTTTGTAGTTGAAAAACATAAAACTCTTTAAAAAATAAAACGATAACCAGAAAACCCGTGGAAGGGCAACAGGATTTTTTTTGCAGAACAAATCTGTCCATGGCCACTTCTCCGCGTCCAGGAGCTGCTGGGCTGGGTACCTTTTTGGAGAATATGTTCTGCAGTGAGAAACACAGGGTGGCGGCGAGTGCGCTGACCAGCCCCCACACGTCGAAGGACAGCTCGGTCACGGTGGCCAGGAGGACGCCACTGATGATGGGGATGAGTGACAGGTACACCTGTGGGCGACAGCGTGGTGGGACCCGGGCCGCCAGCATCCCAGGGATCAGGGCCCGCCCCTGCCACCTGCAGGACACCCCACCCTGGGGAAGCCGGGACCAGCTGGGCCACGCTGCTCTGGGCTGGGGAAGGGACGGTGAGTCACTGCCCCCTCCCCCACACACACACCATCATACTCTCCCAGCATCCAGAGCCACAAACCAGGGCCAGCCCCGGGAACCCATCAGCACCACCCACTCACCAGCGCCTGAAACCCAGAGCCTGCAGGGGGACCCCTGGACACCCATAAAACCCCCGGCTCTTCCAAGTTGGCCAGGGCACTCTGCGACCCCACCCCAGTCCCACTGGCCACCACCTTCCCCCTCATCCTTTGGTGTCAGCTCGCAGGTCCCCTCTGTGCATCCCCACTGCCGACTCTCCACCGCAAATCCTAACTGCCCACAAAGAGTGGGCTTCCCAGCAGACCCTGCCTCTGCTTAGGCGGGACTGGTCAGCCATGCTCGCCGCCCCAGCCTAGCACTGGCTGGAAGGAGGCAGGTGACAGCTGCTGGGAAAGGGACGTGTGAGAAGCGTGGTGACAGAAGCCCATGGGGCAGTGGGGGAGAGGGCAACAAATCCAGGCCCCACTTCCAGCTATTTGGATGGCTGGCCGGCTTGGCCTTCTCCCCCCAAGAACAATCCCAACCGTTGGGAGATTTTAGGGAGAGAAGGTGTAACGGGGAGTTGAGGAACACAGCAAGCTGACTTCTGCCCCCCCCCTCCCCCGCTCCGGCTGAGGGCCTCAGGCACACGACTCTTTTTCCCTCTGTCTGTGACCAAGAGGTGGCCAAGATGACCCGCCTCATCCGTTCTTTGTGGGGGGAGCACACAGCTATCCACATCACTGATGGCCTCCCTGCCCAGGAAGGCTGCTGCTCGGGCTTCCCGCACCCCGCCACGTGGCTGCCACCCCGCCCACGCCTATCCACACAGGTACAAGGTCCCACGTCCCGGGGGAACCTGATAAACGCAATGTTCTATCGGGTGACTCCGACCCCGCGGAGACACGTCACACAGGCCTGACGTCACGTGGGGGGGCGGGCCAGCTCTGCCACGACAGGGATAAACTAAAATGTAAAATAACTCAGCCAGAGGTGGCCCAGTTTCTCCAAATCCAATCCAGGGCAGGGCCACCCCGCCTTACATAAAACACCTGGGGCCAGAGAACTGCCTCTTGGCAGAGAGGCTCCGTGGTCTGGGGGAAGAAAACGGATTCTGACCAGGACTCCACTCGGAGGCGCAGGCCGGAGCCACAGCTTCTCCCACCCGGAGCCAGTGAACACCGTGGGCCTGGCACCTGGCACCAGACCCTGCACGATGCCAAAAGCATCTCCCGCAGGTTGCCCCGGATTGGGTGGCTGTCTGCATTTTCCACTCCCGGAGCCGTCACGATTCCAGGGCGGCCACGTTCCTAAGCCTCGGCTGCGTTTTACCCAAATCGGCCTCCTTAGATCAGTGTCCCCAAGGGCCCTTCCTTTCCCGGTCCCTGTGTCTCACAAGGAAGTGAAAACCCGCTGGGCTGCGTTCCAGGAAGGAACCTGGCGTTCCCACATACTCCTCCTGCTTGGCCACGTTGCCACACGCCGCCACCTGGCAGCCATCCCTTCCCTGCCAGCCAGCACCGGGGAGGGGAGAGAAGCAGAGGGCTGGGGGGGCGGTCCGGAAACAACTGAGGGACCCCCGGCGCGCACACGCACGCACACTCATACCCACACCCACACGCACCAGGATTCGGGCACAGCAGCAGCAAAAGGCGCCAGAGCGGCAGTGCCCCGACTTCCCTCCTCCTTAGCCGGGCAGCCGACGCCCCGCGCCCCTCACCTTGGTGCTCTGCTTCTCCTTCATGATGACGCGGGACAGCAGGACCACCCAGATGGGCATGGTGGCCTTGACTGCGGAGAGAGGCACCGGGCGCTGAGGGCGCCGCCCCCCCACCCCCGCAGAGCGGCCCCCGGCCCCACGCCCCCGGCCCCGCACCCACCGGTGTGCGCGTAGGACACGGGCACCTTCCAGATGCTGACGTGCGCCGACACCGACGCGAAGTACTTGCCGAAGGCGAGCGGCAGCACGTAGCGCGGGTAGAAGCGCGGCGGCAGCAGCGGGCCGGGCGCGGGCTGCGGGCCGGGGGCCGACTCGGGCGGCGCGGGGGGCACGCGCCAGGCGCGCAGCAGCGGCGGGAGTCCCGCGCACAGCGCCAGGATGTGGCAGAGCGACACGGTCACGGGGAACGGGAAGGCGCTCAGGATCACCTTGTTGACCACGTTGCCGCCCGCGCTCAGCGCGTACCACAGCAGGCACAGCGCCGCCACCCGCGCGCCCTCGCGCGCCCCGCCGGGCCCCGCGCCCCCCGCGCCCCCCGCGCCCGCCGCCGCCATCCTACCCCGCGCGCCCGGTTCCCGCCCCGAGGCGCGACGCCGGCAGGGGGCGGGGCCAGAGCGGGCGGGGGCGGGCGCGCGGGGCAGCGCCGCTCCCCATTGGCCGCCTCCAACGCCGCGTCGGCCCCTCCCTTGCAACAACGTCGCGCGTGCGCGCGGGCCCCGCCCTTCCCGGGGGCGCTTCCGGCAGGGGGCGGGGCCGGGCCCGGAAGCGGAAGGAGCGGTCCCGGAGGCGCCGAGACCTAGGCTTCCTGCGAGCCCCCGGCCCCGTGTGGTAGGTGTCGCGGCGGGAGGCGGCGCGCCCCGGGCCACTGGCCGCACCCCCGCGAGCGCCGGGCCGCAGGCCCTGCGGGACGGGAGGGGCGGCCCTGAGCGCCCCTGGCCCGGGCCCGCGTAAACAGTAGGACCTTCGCGCTACTGCTGGGTGTTCAGTTCCTTCTGCAGTGTCCTTACTAGGCACTTTAGAAAGTGGCAGCCCCGGTCCGACCCCCAAAATGTCGTGGGTGGGTAAGAAGCGGAGTTCGTAGCCCACCCGTGGGTGCTCAAAGGCAGGACACGTGTACCTAGGAGCATCCTCAACACTTGGCACGCCGTGGCGGAGGGGGACAGCGGAGCAGCAGCCGCCCCAAGCCTGGGACCGAGAAAAGGCATGCTCCTGGGACGCCCATCCCTGCACCTAATATCCTCCAGCCACGTCTGCCACCCTTTGTCACCCTGTCACTTTCTTGACACACCCGCAGTCAGCAGAGCTGGCCAGGGCACCAGAAGGCCTGTGAGGTGGATGAGAAAACCGGGACAGTGGAGCCAGGAAACCTAACAGACTCCACAGCACAGTCGAGATTCAACCATGTCCCACTGCCATTTTTATCCAATTTCACGTTTCTCCTCTGATTCAGTTCTCACCACTCTGAGGCAGGCACCCTCGTCCCCCCACTGGAGTGCAGTGTCAGCCAGAGCCGCACAGCTGGGGGACAACAGATCCAGAGTTCAAGCTCGGGCCACCCTCCAAGCCACTGTGCCCCTGCCCACACCCACATCAGGCATGGCTGCCCGTCGGCTCTGGAACTGTGGTTCTGTCTGTGGCCTGCCGAAGAAACGTTCCAGAATGCCTTCGTTTGCCCTGTGGGGCTGCACCTCTTAAGGGTAGCTATTCCCTCATCTGTGTAATATTAAGTACTTAAGGACGAGATGGCCTTTTCCAGAGTGGGAAAAACTAGAAAGCCAGTCATGGCTTAGGGCTTCAGGGGAGTGAGATAAGAACTCTCAATCAACAGAAAACAGCTATTTTTAAGAAGTCATCACAGCAGACAAGGCAGCCAGAACGTCCGTGGGCTCTGAGCCAGCATGTGAGGACCACACATGTTCTGGGGAGAGGAAACAAGGTGAGGACAGAGCTCTCTAAAGGGACCATTATGCCCCTTTCCCTCTTTAGATTCTGCCTCTTCCACATGACAGCTTGCTTTGTGGGTCTCTGATCTCAAACAGGGAGAGGGAATAAGACTTCCCAGGACATCTTCCTGTGCTGGGGCAGGGGTGACGACCGCAGGAGAGGCTCACAGTAGGGCTCTCCTGCTTTGATGAGGTGGTCCCTCTGAGACAAGTAAGGTCTGCATGGAGGCTGGTGACAGTCCCTGATGGGCACCCCCCCCCCGAGGTGTCCCTGAGGTGGGAGACACATTTCGTGGCTTAGCTTAAATGTCCCCTGGGCCTCCCGCTGGGTCCCACTCTTCCTGGCCCATTCGGGCTGGGCTGAGAAGGTTTGGAGGAGGAACAAGTCTCAGACTGGTTTGTGCAAACTGGTTTTTTTCTTGGTTTTTTTTTTTTTTTTTTAATTTTATTTCCACATTTATATCACAAGGTGTCCACATACTGGACCAAATAGCAAAGTTGCTCCTTCTGCACCCTGGGGACAGAAGTCTAGGTACTGTACATTCACTAAGGCTCCTTGTTTTTGCAAATCGCATTTATGACGAACAACCATAAGGCAAACGAATCTAAAGGAATGGTTATGAGTGTCTCCAGCGTGCAGGCAGGGTCTCCCTCTCACCCAGCGGCACGGCTCACACACCAGTAGCACCCGTGGTAACTTGTGGTTGGGGGGGGGCTCAAGAAGAGTGAAGTTTTCTGGATGTGGGCAGGAAAGGGAAAGCACAAGAAAAAGGGGAGAGAAAGGGAAGGCATTGGCTGCTGGTCAGATGGGAGAGAAGAAAATAAACTCTTGAAAAATTAAATTTCTGCAGCATTTCTTTAGAAAGTAGATTTTAACTGAAACCAGAGAAAAATGTGTGGCTGCCCCTGGAAGGTGGGGTGAACTGGGAGGCCGGCCCCCCCGCCCTGTGCTGGCAGCTCACCCTGGGGATGAGAACGAGGGCTCAGCAGCAACAGGGGCAGGTGGGCACGGGCACATGTCCGCTGTCCCACGGGCTCCTTGGGGGCAAATGAGAAAACAGGAAAATGCAAATAAATAAAGATGCGTGCTTTTTGTTTGTCTTCCACAAGTTTTCTGTGCCTGCCTGCAACTGTGGCCCCCGCAGTCAGCGTGGGGACTGTCTGCACCTTTCCCGGGGGAGGGACGAATGCTCTCCGTAGCTGGTCTGCTGTAGAGTTCTGAACTCGCTTTGCCGTCCTTCGCGCAGTCCTTCCTTTGCGATTCTGTTAGTAAACTGGTAGCAGCATTTCACAAGAGGAGGAGAATGTTGAAGGGAGGGCTGGCAAGACGGCATGGCACCCGCCCCTCCCTCCCTCCCCCCGGCCCCCCAGAGGGCTCCCTGCAGGGTGGGAGCCCCGGCGATGCCCATCAGTCCCAGCAGACGTAAGGCAGAATGTTCAACCGCCCGTCATCGCCGTGCGGGTCCAGCGATATGCACTGCGTCCAGTCATACCAGTTACCCTGTGTGTCCTGACACCCGTTCACCCCTGGCCACTGGTGGGCCTGGATTCTGACGAGATCGTCCTGTGTGACCTCCCGGGTGACCCCAGGAAGGTGCATGGGTGGGCTATGGGGCGCAAGCACGTGCGTCTTGCTGGCCCCCCGCCGTGCGCTCTCCTCCTGCCTCAGGTACTCGGACATGAAGTGGTGGGCGCCCGGGGTCTGCGCGCCAGACGAGGAGAGCAGGCTGCTCTGCCGGCTCAGGTAGGACTGGATGATCTCGCTGCGCGACAGCTCCTTCCAGTTCGTCTGCTCAAAGGGGCTCTGCAGGCCAGCCTTGGCCTCTGGCCTGTCCCGCTCTGTCCGGGGAGGCTCCGAGGGCACCGGGCTGGCCACCCTCACAGGCTCTTTCTGGGCCAGAGGTTTGATCTGTCTCGTCATGGGGTCAAAGGTGAGTTTCCGCTCTTTTAACCGGACAGGCTTGACACCTGCCTCTGCCACCTGGCCGTCCAAGTTCACTGTGTAGTCGCGGGGCCGGTACCTCTTCTTCTTTTTGCTGTCTGAGCCCCCCGAGGAGGCAGCGTCACTGTCCGCCCTGGAGTCTGGGGAAAAGCCAGCCCGCAATGGCTCCGGGAGCAGCCCTGCCTTGCAGGCCGGCCCTCCCAGCCGCTGGTGGCCCTCAGGCTGATCCAGCCAGCAGCCAGGGCTCTCAGCACTCGGCAGCAGGTCCAGCCGCCGGGTGGGGGGCGTGGATGGCTGGGCCAGCGGGAGTGGCGACGGCACCTGTGGGGTGTCCAGTGGCTGGGGCCGCGGCAAAGGGCTGGGCACAGAGCCCTTGGGCATGGATGGACTCCGCTGCCGGGCCAAGGGGCCCTCGGGCCGTGAGTTCCGGGGGCTGAAGGAACAGCGGGGGGGGGCCCTGGGGTGGTGGTGGGGCCCCGGGCTCTCGTCTACCCGATCCCGCTGCTGCAGCGCTGTGGCCTTTGTCTGTAGGCAGGGCGCAGGGGGCTTGCCCGGCCCAGGGGGCGAGCTTGTGTGCGGCCTCACAGCATGGATGGGGATCTTGCCGCTGGGCTTATCCTCGCCAAGCTCTAGGCGGCTACCCTCGGGCCCTGGGTGCCCATCGCCATCCAGGGGGATTGGAAAGCTCTCAGGGCTCCCACTGATCCCGTTGGTGGGCAGGGGGGAGGAGCTGGGGGCCAGGGGCTCGTGCGTGGCCTTGGCAGCTTTGGGAGGCGGTCCAGGGTGCCCAAGGTCACGTTGGTCACCCCGGCGCTTACGACTGCCTAGCCTGTCTAGCCTCTGCCCGGGCAACCTCTGGACGTCATTGCGGCTCTTCAGGTCGTGGACGCCCTGAGGCCCACTGGCTGCCCCGCCCTCTGGCCGGCAGTTGTGCGCACCCCCATTGGCTGCGCCTGCAGCGCCCACCAGCCCGCGCAGCCCCGCCTCATTCTGGTGCACGGGCTCGATGAGCTTCTGCCAGCTCCGCAGCAGCTTCTTGGCCCGCTTGGCGAGCTCCTCGTTCTTCGTCTTCTTGCGGACGTCGTTGATGAGCTTCCCAAGTCGTGTCTCCTGCAACCAGAGAGAAGATGATGGACCTTGAGGGCGGGGACACCCATGCAAAGGGAGCCAGGAGAGTCGTGGTGGGAGAGGAGCTCGGCTCCCTGGTCCTTCATGATACCCAATTCTCCAATCCAGCTCCTCCAAACTGGGGGTGATGGGGCATCAGGCCCCCCAGAAACCTGGAAGCTTTGGGCCAGGCAAGG
Source organism: Myrmecophaga tridactyla (assembly GCA_004026745.1). Taxonomy (NCBI): domain Eukaryota; kingdom Metazoa; phylum Chordata; class Mammalia; order Pilosa; family Myrmecophagidae; genus Myrmecophaga; species Myrmecophaga tridactyla. The sequence continues at coordinate 33,746 of PVIY010015030.1, forward strand.
CCAATTGGTGGGAACCCCTCCCCGCCGGCAGCCCACTGCGCTCCATGGAACCTGGGGCTTGCTCCGCCTCTCACCTCATCCCCGCTATGTGCCCCAAGGTGATTAGGGTGATGGCGGTGGAAGAAGCCCTGGCCCAGGGACCACAGCTACCCAGTGAACATATTCCGGAATGTGTGCTGGCCCCAGGGGGCCCGTGAGCCTCAGCGCTCCCTCAGTCCTTACGAGCCCTGACTGTCAGCTCCAGCCACTGACCAGTGAGAAAAGACACCAGGAAGGAGACAGCCCAGCAGCATACGCCCCTACCCTGGGCCCCCCAGCACCCACCTCCAGGGCCTCTTTGGTAATGGGGTACTTCTCCAGGCTGGAGATGACGTCCAGCACCGCCACCATGTTCCGGATCTGCAAGACAAGAGCCGCTCGTCAGGGCCCTGCCCCTCTCTCCAACCCCCCGGGCCAGTGCCCACGTGCTCCAGCCCTCCCCGAGGCAGCACCACTGAACCCAACATTTGGCAAATCAGACCTGCTCCCAACACGTGAGTGCTCCAGCAGGGGAGGGACAGCCTGAAGTCTGTCAAAGAAAAAGCCCAGAGCCCGGCACACAGATGGGGGTGGGGTGGGGTGACGGCAGGGCCAGGGGAGCCCAGCACGCGGGGGGCCCCAGGGAGCCCGGCACGCTGGGGGGAGAGGCAAGGCTGGGGGGAGACCAGCAGTCGGGGGGAGGAGGGAGAGGCCAGGGGTGCCCAGCACGCGGGGCAGCCCCAAGTGAGAGCCCCCAAGCAGGGATATCACTGGCCACCTGACCACACTGTGGGTGGCTCATGGGGATGTCCAGGACAGCAGTGGGACATGGGGCAGAGGTTCCCAGGGCTGGGGAAGAGGGCACAAGATTTTGTTTGGGGTGATGAGAAGGCTCTGAAACTAGGTAAGTGTGATGGTCGCACAACACGGTGACGATCCAAAATCCACTGAATGGCGTACTTTTAAATGGTTAAAGTAGTGATTTTTTGTTACACTCAGGGTCCAAGAAAAAGAGTCACAACACCACTAAGCAACTCCCAGGCTCTGGATGACCAAGAAAGTGCAAACGCGAGGCGCTGTGGTCTGCACTGGCGGGAGAGACTGCCCCTGACAGCGGCTGGCGGGGTTGGGCCGCTGTGACCCAGCCCCACTGTGCCCTGCGGACATGCCCCCAGCGTGTGGGTTCCCTCGGCAGCCCCCACCACAAGGCCACACTTGCGGCCCATGCCACAGCTTCACATGCATGGCAGCACGGTCACACTGGGTGCAGCTGCCCCAGGGTCACAGCGACAGACGGTCGTCACGGAGGACTCGCACCAGGCCACGGCGACAAGCTGCAGCTCTGGGGCAGCCACAGGGTGGGTCCCAGACAGCGTCGAGGGCACAGGCCCCATGACACCATTTACTTCAAACACTCGCCCGACTCCAAAATGGACACGGTAAAATGCTGAAACGTCTCAGAAGAAAAAGGAGAATATCTCTGCAACCTCAGAATGGACCAAGGTTTCACAGGAGCCCCAAAGCACTAACCCTCCAAACAAAAATGCCCACAGACCTCATCTCATCAAAACCACGAGCATCTATCTGCCTCTGAGACTGTGAGTGACAGGTGAGCCCAGCCCGGGAGGAAGAGCCAACAGCCACACGGTGGTGGGTGGGCATCCAGACAGAACCCCCCACTCGGAAAGTTCCCAGGGGCGTGGGGGTCCCTGCCTGCGCCGCCCTGGGACCCACCCATGCCGACACGCACCCAGTGAGGAGTGTGTCCCCAGAGCCAATCCCTGTGTACCCTGATGCGTGCACACACTCAGCCACATGCCTGCACCGCCCTGGGACCCACCCGTACCGACACGCACCCAGTGAGGGGTCTATCTCCCCAGAGCCAATCCCTGTGTACCCTGATGCGTGCGCACACTCAGCCACATGCCTGCGCCTTGCTCCTTCTCACTGAGGGTCAGCAGCATGCCCACCCCTCACTGCACCGCCACTGTCCTGAGCTCCTACCAGCACCAGGTCCCCCATCCTTGCCAGGATTCTACTGCCTTAGCTTCCTGGGGCCACAGAAACAAATCCCCCACCACCTGGTGCATGCACCCACCCCCCAGCGCAGGGACTGGGCCAGGTCAAGGGTCAGGCTGCAGCCCCTTCTGGAGGTTCTAGGACAGAATCTGTCTACACTGGGCAGAGTCCTTGTCCTGGTGGTGGGAGGCCGGGATCCCCAGCCTCTAGACACCCTCCCAGCTCTTCCTCAGACCAGTCTCAGGCCACTGGGTCATCCAGGACAGTCTCCCTGCCTCAAGCTCCGTCCCTGCAGTTACCCGTGCACATTCCCTTTTCCCGTATCAGGCTCCACATGGACGTGTCTCACCAGCTTTTCTAACCTTCTGCCCAATTTCCAACCCCACCCCACCCTGTTCTCTGGGTCTCCTCTAGGCAAGACGTTCACCAGCGGCCCTGCACTGCCCCTAAGGTGACCCCGCTTGGGGCTCTGCCTGTGGGGCATCTCAACAGTTCTAAACCCAAACCCCTTAGGGCCCCAAGGTGGGAGAGGCGTGGAGATACACGTGACCCGGCGTGCCTCGCACCCCCAACCCCACCTCAGGCCCCTGGATTTGGGCCCTGCACCATCCTCTGACCTCACGCTGCTCTATTTAGAGTCCTGCCCAGGCCCCATGAGGCTGGCGGCACCGAATGTCCTTGTCCTTGGCAGACGCTCTCCTGCTGCTGGACAGGAGGGGCAAAGGGTGGGCAGGACCCTGGGAACCTGCTCCACAGGCGGGGAAGGAGGGGCCGGGGTGGGCTGGCCAAGGGCCCCGGAAACTGAGGTGGGCCACAGAGAGGGGCAGGAGCATGGGACGCTGCCTGGAGCCCTGTGGTGCGCAAGGAGCCTGGGAAGGGGGTCTGCACAGCCCAGCACGGGGCCCCCTCGGCTCACCCCTCCCATGCACCAAAGGGACGCCCCGGGGACCCCTGCTGGGGCGGGAGCGAAGGCCAGGCCCCCAGACAGGCTGGCGCCAATGCTGCACTCTGCACCTCCATGCCCGACCTGTTGGACATGGCTCCAATACACACTGAGGCGCCCCAGGAGGCGTGCGCAGGGCTGCAGGGCCACCTCGCACACCGCTCAGCCTCATCTCTTCATTCTGTCTTTCCGTGGCTTTTCTAGAATGTTCACTAAGGAAATGACTCGACCTGGGATTTGCTGCAAAACCACCTACTTGATAGTGGGGGACACTGAGGGGAGAGATGAAATAGTGTTGCTGCTGGTAAGCCGGGGTCCTCAGGGCCAGTTACACGTTTCTCCTATCACATTGGCGGGGAGGGCAGCAGAAAAGGCTCACAGACGCGCCCACTTCCTACCGCTCGGGCGGGAGACTCAGGTGGTCCTGGGACAGAGCAGCAGCCACTCCACAGGGAAGGGAACCTTCAGGCTCCTGTCCTCCTGCTTCCTCCAGGCTCCCCGTGGGCATGTGCCGTCACCTAGGACCTGGGGCTCCTCACTGCCCCTTGCACCCATCCCTGATGACGGGATGACAGGGCTGGTACAAACAGGGCAGCCCTGCACCCTGCTAAGAGCCGTAAACGGGTGTACTCATGCCACACAAAAGCAAGATATGAAGTTTTATTATATTTCTATATAGGAGCAACAATCAGAAATTTTAATTAAAAAAAACTTCATTTATAAGAACCATAAAGAATATGAAGTTCAATAAAGAATATTTGATTTGACAAAAGACATGTAAGTCCTGAATGCTGAAGACTACAAGCAGATGGAGAGAATGTAAAGGAGAGACATGCAGTTCGCAGAGGGCGGCTGGACACTGAAGGCAGCACCCCGAGGTCGGCTCACAGGTCCTACATGCATCAACCCACAGGCTTTCCTCGAGACACTGACAAGTTGAGTCTAATACTTAAGTGGAAATACCAAGGTCCTAGAATAAGCAAACGAACTCTAAGAAAGGAGAACATTAGAAAACTTGTACCGCCTGATTTCAAAACGTATTACAAAGCTACACCGGTCAGAAGAGGGCGGCATGGGAACCAAAATGGACAAATGGGTCACAAAACAGAAAAGTCCATTCAGAGACCACACAAGTGTGGTCACCTGAGCCTTCAACAAAGGTGCCCAGTAAGTCAGAGGAGGAAGGGTAACCTCTCAGCAAAAGGTCCTGGGACATTTGGATAAGCACACATGCGAAAAGAAAAGAAAAATCTCAGACCTGCCCCCCCGCCCCACCAGACAACAAACACAGACCATGACACAACATGGATCAGACACCTAAATGTAAGAGATAAGCCACTAGCAAACAACCCGAGGGGAAAAATGGGCAAGTGATCTGAGCAGACACCTCACCAAAGACACAGATGGCAAATAACCCCTGAAAAGACACTCAGTGTCACAGTCACTCAGGAAATGCAAAGTAAAAAGACTGAGCCCCCACATGCCCGTGAGGATGTGGCTCAACCAGATCCCAGGCACGGCCAGCGAGAAGGTAAAACATGGCAAGCACTTGGGAAGACGGCTTAACAGATTCTTCATCAACCTGGAAGTCAACAGATAAATGGAGAAGCAAACCCTAGTACATTCGTCCAACAGAGTGCACAACTCGCCAAATGTATACGCTGAGCCCAAAGAAGCCCGACAAAAAAAGATACCTTATTTCATAATCCCATAAAATTCTAGAAAAGGCAAACTAATCTATAACGACAGACGGCAGATTGGCAGGTGCCTGGGGCCGTGAGAGAAGGGGTACAAAGGGGCACGAAGAAGCTTCCAGAATATGTTCATTACCTCAACTGTGATGTGATGAGGGCTTCACAGATGGACTTACCGGCCAAAATGTAACACTTTAAATGCACACAGTTTATATCAATTATACTTCAATAAGGCTGTTTAAAAAAGGTGGAGGAGGGCAGTGTGATGGTGGCTCAGTGGCAGAGTTCTCCCCTGCCATGCCAGAGACCTCAGTTGGGCTGGTGCCTGCCCATGTGGGGAAAAAAAAAAGTGGGGGAGGAGGGGCAAAGCTAGGGCTGAGTCCTTGCTGGGAGTGGGCAGGACCCCCAACCCAAGCTCCGGCCTTCCCCAGGCAGGACAGAACTGCAGACTGCGACGCCAGCACCAGCGACTGCGGCTCCCGAGGTCCAGGTTGGGAGGCGCTGCCCCTGGCTGGGAGGCCACACAGCCGGCACAGGGGAAAGCACCACCAACAGCGGCCCGAGGGCCCCCATGCCGTCACGGCAGCCTCCTCCTCCCCGTCCCTCTGGCCCGTGGCCCACAGGAACTGATCTCTGGCCAGGAGAGCCGTTGGGACAGAGGAGCCATGAGGCCCGGGAGCTGTTGGGAAACGCACAACCTCGGCTCCACCCTACACTCCGGTCAGATTCTGCATTTGAGTCTGGTCACCCACACCAGAGGACAGACAGACCCCTCAAAGAGAGACACATGCCACACAGCCCATGTAGCCCCAACATTTGCTCTGTGGCTGCCCAATTCTGATACTCCCCAGCGGTAGCACTGCCAGCACCGCCTGCTCCATGCTTCCCAGGTCATTCGTCCCAGTAATGACCCTAAGTCCAGGGAGGGGACACAACCTGTCTGGGTTCCCATGTTGGCAGGAGACTTCGGGCAGGAGAGGGAGTTGTGCTGCCCAACTCTAAGCAGTGGGCACGGGACCCCTGACTCTCCCGCTGACCTGCACATAGCCCCCCAGCCCCGATGGCCACCCCACTCCCATCCTGGGCCAAACACACAGAAGGTCTCCCCCAGAGGATGGGGCTGGACGATGCCCCACAGATGGCAGGACACAGAGGGGCCCAGAGGGGCCAGGCAAAGGTGGCTGCACAGCTCTGGGTCTCAAGCACTCAGCACCCCTCCCCTCAGAGGCCAGCACACCACACCTGCCCTCCAGAGGCCCAGGGTTGGGGGCCCTTCAGACAGGAGGCCCAGCAGCAGCAAGCCCCACACTGGGGCCTAGACCCTCCCGCAGCCGTACACCAGGCAGGGCCTCATCCTACCAGGCTCCCCTGAGCTCCTGGCCAACAGGGCACCCACAACCAAGACCAGTACTTCTGGGAGGACCCCACTTCCGCTCCTGCTAGGCCACGCCAGGCTGTGGGGTGGGACTAACCACCAGTTACAGTGCTCGTGGGCTTTTCTAAGGAGGGACGTGCTCTCCTGGTGCCAGCAACAGCACCACAAATCTCCGCCTTGGAACCCAACTTGTTCAAAAGGTGACAGCAGTCACAACAGCACCAGATCCTAAATCTTAAAAAAAAAAAAAAAAAAAAAAAACCACTCACCTAAAATAAAAACTCTACCACACACCCCACACACAGGCCCAACCCTCCCCAAGTCTTGGCCAAATTCGGCCCTGCCTGACTGGTGTGGGCCCTGCAGGCAAGGCTGGGGGAATGCTCGGTGGCCCCACTGCCCAGAGAGGGGCAGAGTGTGCTCTCCTTGCCCGAGTGCCAAGTCCCCAGGTCCTGGGATGGGGTGAAGGAGCCTTCTGGAAAGCCCATCATCAGCAGCCCCTGCTTGAGGCAGTTCAGGAAGCAGGGCTAGCTCTGGACAGCTCCACCCTTTGTGGGTAGGGGAAGGGGAATGGACGGCAAGGAGTCTCTCCACACCACAGCACTGGGTCCTCACCCTCTCCCACCTGCTGGCGTCCTCGGCACACTCCACGACATACCAGCTCACCACATGCTGTGTTCCCCACACTCACCAGGGGCTCCCGAGTAACCAGATTAGGGCCCAGTCATGGCAGGGGCTTGAGAGTGAGTGAATGAATGAGCAAGGCCCCATCCCAATGTCATGGGCTGCTGGGCACCATGTTTATTCCAATACTGAACATCACAGCTAGCTGGGAGTCAGGTTCTGGAAGGCACACAGGCTCCAGAGCAGCCACCTCGAGCCCTCACCTGTACCCAGGGGTCACAGGGGACAGAGAGTGATCTCAGGTCCTCACCCACAGAGACCACCTCCAGCCCTCGCCTGCACCAGGCACAAGGAATCATGAGGGGATGGAATGGTCTTTTGGTCTCTATCTGTTCTTATGCTAGGACCACACTGTTTCAATTACTGTAGCTTTGCACTAAGGTTTGAAATCAGCAAGTAAGAGTCCTCCAACTTTGTTTTTTATCTTTCAAGATTGTTTTGGTTTTTCAGAGCCCCATCTGGACCTGAAGATCAACTTTTCCATTTCTACCCAAAAAGGCTGCTGGAATTTTGATAGGGATTGTGTTGAATTTGTAGATTGTTTTAGGCAGAGACAGCACAGACAACTGACAATATTAAGAGTTTCAATCCATGAACACGGGACAGTTTTCCATTTACTTAGATCTTCCTTGATTCCTTTCTGCAATGTTTTGCAGTTTTCCATGTACAAGTCTTTCACCTCCTTGGTTAAATTGCTTCCTAGGTGTGTTATTCTTTTAGATGCTACTATAAGTGAAATTATTTTCTTGATCTCCTTTTCAGACTGATCATTACTGGTAGCATAGAAAAGCCCAACGACTTCTGCGTGTCTATCTTTAATCCTTCAAGTTTGCTGGATTCATTTTAATTGGTTTCTTCTATATACAGGATGATGTCACCTGCAAATAGGGATACGTTGACTTCCTCCTTTCCAATTTGGATGCCTTTCATTTCTTTCTCTTGCCTAATTCCTCTGGCTAGAACTTCCAGTGCAATGTGGAACGGCAGCAGGGACAGTGGGCATCTTTGTCTTGCTCCTGATCTTAGGGGAAAGCTTTCAGTCTCTCACCAGTAAGAATGGTATTTTCTGTGGGTTTTTCATAAATGCCCTTTATCATGTTGAGGAAGTTCCTTTCTATCCCCAGTCTTCAGTGCTCTTATCGTTAAAAGGATGTTGCATTTTGTCAAATGCCTTTCCTGAATCAGTTGAGACGATCACCTGGTTCTCCTTCGCTCGAGGGATGTGGGGTGTTCCATGTGTTGAAGCATCCTTGCTTACTAGAAGGAATCCCACTTGGCCATGGAGTGTGCCATGGGATTGTTTTGCTGGTGTCCTCTGAGGAGGCTAGCGCCTGTGTTCCTGGAGGGTTCTGGTCTGTAGTTTGTCTTGGGCTGCCGCTGGGTTCACAAACACATGCTCCCCGTTACTCTGAGATCAGCAGCGTCACTGGAAATTCCATATGAGACCACTATTCAGCAAGTTGCCGACTACTCTGTCTTTATCTTGTGACTGCATTAAAGAACTCCAATGCTGTGTCCTTGCACACCCAGGACCTCTGTGCACTGGACCACGTGTGAGCCGGAGGCTGCAGGGCAGCGGGGACCTGAAGGAGGCAGCGTCACAGTCAGGGGTCTGCCAAGGAAAGGAGGGGCTGGGTCATACCTGAGGGCACCCTCTGATATCAGTCTAGAAGGGACTAGGAAGAAGTTATCCCAGAGGGACTGGAGAGGGAGGAGACAGGCTGAACTGGACATAAAGCTTCTGGTGGTGGGGCCAGTGGCCTTCGGACAAACTAGACAGGCTGAAAGTAAGAGCCACAGTGAGTGGGGGACTAACGGAGCCATGGGAGGTGCCACTGCTCGCAACCAGGAAGGCCTGAAGTCCACAGTGTCCTCTGCACAAGGGAGAGGGACCCCAGCCCGTGAGAAGATGAACGGCGGAAGGGATTGTAGCAGAGCGTCGGGAACCTTCCAGAAACACTCACAAGGGGAAATAATCCTCCCTCTCACCCTCTCTGGGGGCAGCCCACAAGCCACTCACATCTGATTGCTCTCCATAGCTCAAGTGCTCTCCAGCTAAAGCAGTCAACACTTCACTGTTTTTTGTGGGGTTTTTTACTGTTTAATTGAAATGACAAGGAAACACAGCGGGGGGACGAGGACACCCTGCCCCCATTACCCCCAGCAAAAGCACGTCCCACGGTAGCCCGAGGCCTGGATGCTGTCCCTGACAGACACTGTCTGAGGTGAGCGGAGCCCACCCTGGGCGCTCTGTGCATTTGGCACTGCCTAGGGGCCGGGGCCTCAGCCTCTCCCAGCCGAGCAGCGAGTCACAGCGGAGAGCATGGTAACCACACACCTCCCTACGGACACTGCTCTCCAAAACCATCGCGCAGGGTCACGGGTGCACACAGGTACATGCCTCTTGCTACCTGTACGGTTTCCCAACAGAGAACCATGAGGCCTTCGGGAGGGTGGGACCGAAAGGGGGCTGCTGCCTACAGAGCAGCAACAGGCCGGCTCGACGTCCAGTCCTGGAGAACCTGCCCAGGCCGATCTATGTCAGCGCCTCTCTGTTCGATGATCTATCTATGTCAGCACCTCTGTTCTGGGATGTCTGACAGCTGGACATCTTAACCCTGAAGCGCCCACTGCGAGGGTGGACAGCACCTCTTCAGAGACCTCCCGAACAAGCTTGTTTTCTGACCTCCCCCACTTGCACCTGCAGACAGAGAAGTCAGACATGTCAAGGCCGGGTGAACGGCCACTCTCTCACCCCTGCTTCCAAAGCAGGGCACCCTTTCTCCTACAAGTCTGGAATTCCATTCTACACAACCAGTTTCTTCCTGTTTTTCCCCCAGGGAGCTTTAGAAATGTGTAAAATTATGCAATGTTGTCTTGTAACTGCTCCTTGCTGACACTAAAGGAAACAGTGTCTTTGAGAAAGAGCAGCATCTGTGAAAACCAAAGTTAAACATCTACAAACTCATTCAGGGAAATAAGAGACCCCCACCACCACCAGCACAAAGAAAGGTGGGAAGGGGTTCCTATTTCCCTGGCACCTACTGTGCACTGAGCAATCACCTGTGGTGCAGCAGCTGACCTTCGGGGAGGTGGGGGGCTCCCTCCCTCACAAACAGTAGCCTGAAGTGCAAACATGAAACTGGTCCAAGGACAACACAAGTTTAACTCCAAAACCTCTGCGGATGAAATAACTTGCTCTCTTCCTTTCTGTTCATCTGTCTTTTTTTATTTAGGCTCAGAGAATTTCTAGTTGGTTGCTCAACTCCATTTATCACCCTACACTTACAAAAGAAGGCAAAGGCAAATCTCTTCTCCAATGAAAAGAACTCAGGAACTGGGGCTGGCATGACTCAGAGGCCTGCCTGGGTGGAGGGGCAGGCTGGTACCCAAAGCACAGGTGATGCCAAGCCTCAGACGTGCAGTGCCCAATGCTGCTGGGCACAATAGCCACATGCGCCTTCTATTTACATTCATTAAATTAAATAGGATTTAAAGTTCTGTTCCTCAGTCTTCCCAACCTAGTTTTATTAAACTTTTCATTTTGAAATACTTTCACACTTATGGGTCAGTTACAAAAATAAAACACACCCCAGAGAACACCAATATAACCCCACCCACCCCTAAACCCAGACTCAACAATTTTAACATTTGCCACAATTGCCGTATCTTTCTTTCTCTCTATGAATCTATAAACCTATCTATCAATCCATCTATTTCCTTCGACACTTTGCTTATGTAATCACCTCAAGCACAGCTACCAGGTTCAAGAACTCTAACACTGATATTGAGCTGATAGTTTATATCACAATTTTTTCATATGTTCCCAATAATGTCCACTTGGGCCTTTTCTCTTCCTCTGCTAGATCTCATCCGGGATCATGTACTGCTTTTGTCACTGTCTCTTTAGTTGCTCTTTCTGGTTTTTTAAGTTGCAGAACATATGCACAACATAAACTTTCCTACCTCGCCCTCTCCCAAGCATGGCATTCCGTGGCAATCACACCCGTTCTGTACTACCTTCACCACCATGCTATACCCGAACTTCCTCACCCCCCCCCCAAACAGAAACCCTGCACCCATAACGCAGAGGAAGGCCCCTGCCCCACAAGCGCCTGCTGACCAGGAGCGCTTAGGCCCCAGGCCAGCTCCGGGACACCTCACGCCCCACAGGACACACCTGGAGGAGTGTGGCTCCCAGGTAAGGAGTGGCAGGCAGGACTGCAGTCGGACCTCACTGGCCCCCTGCAGGGTCAGGCGCCATCACAGTGCCACAGGAGGCTGCATGGCCCCCACCCCACCCCACTGGCTTCTCAGAGCCAGACCTGGGCTCGGCCCTCCCTGGAGACGCCTGAGGCCTGTGCACAGGGTGCTCCACCACTGCCACACCAAGCACCACACAGCCCAGAAGGGCTCCAAGGGGCTCCAGGCTGGGGCAAGCAGGCAGGGCGTCCTCCAGGGAACCTCCTCAACCCACCCCTGCGCAGGCCCCATCCAGCCTGAAATCTCACCGCAACCCCACAGGGCTCTCTATTCATGCTCATCTGCAATTTGAAATCAGAATCAGATGAACCCACATCCACCTGTCCGCCCATCTGTCACTGGCCCCAGCAGAATGAAGGGTTCCCTAAGTGCAAGGGAGCAAAGGACAGACAGGTCTGGCCTCCAGGGGAACTGGTCCTGGGGGGCAGGCTGGCCAAGGGAGGTGGTCCAGGCTGGGGCTGCCCAGTGGTGGGGGCTGCCTTCCGCAGCTGAGCAGGGCTGAACCTCTGGGCGGGGCATCAGGACGGTGCGGCTGTCTGTCTAGACACTCCTGGTAGCGTGGACAAAAAAGCCAGCCCAGGAGAAGGGCTTCCTAGGAAGGCACAAGCTCACAAAGGTGAACAGCTCAGGGCTGCTCACAGCTAGGCGGGGCCTCTTCCCCCACCAAGTCCCCCCAACCGCCCCAGCCAGTGCACCCATATCAGCCTGGGGTGCTACGGGCCAAGCAGTGCCGAGGAGCAGTGCCTGCGAGCTGAGGCAAGAGCCGGCCCTGGCCCACTGGCTTGGTGCTGCCACCTGGGTGAAAGACCAGAGAAGCCTGGGCTCCGTCCAGTCGGCACATGCCCCCCACAGAGCACGCAAGATACCCCAACCTGCATTTCAGGGAAACCACCTGGGGCAGTCCAAAGGGGGATTCCGCCCAGGGACGAAGACCACAGGCGGCTCTGAGGTTTCCGGCCCAGGGGTGCATCGGGGCACTGAGAGCAGGAAGCAGAGGAGTGCTGGTGTCGAAAGGGCCTCAGCTGGGGCCAGTGTCCACTGCTGGGGAGGCCAGGGCCCTGTAAGGCCCAAGAGGACCGTGGGCCATGCAGGGCAGAACCGAGGAGCCCGGGGGGTGGAGGCAGCGCAGCGAGAGGGGGTGTCAGGCCATTCTGCATCCGCAGCACTCAGCACCGACCCTGTGGGGGACAGCACAGTGACCCAGGAAGAGGACCAGTGACAGACACGAACCGTCCTGTCCACAGACAGCACACTTCACAAAGCAGCTGACGCCACTCCCCACTGACAAATGTGGAGCCCACAGCCTGGATGGAACAAGACCAGGCCATCCCGTCACCAGGCAGGGGCTTCGCTGCCAACGAGAACTGCCAAATGCACGACCCTAGGATGGCCAGGAAACCCCAAGACGGCCTGACCCAGCCCTCTCACCGCTGTCGTCCGGCATGCTGGGGACCCGGCGGCGTGAAGGCAGCCATTGTTTCTGAGTGCACAGCGGGGCTGCTTCTCCTGGAAGCTCCTCCTCCCCCACTTCCTGTGGGCACTGCCACTTTCTTACCAGCCTCCCCACACCCTAGCCAGGAAGCTTCTCCAGGAGCTTTCAGGCTAGAAACAAGACAGTGGCTCCTCCCTCCTCAGTGGCCCAGCCCCCCAGAAGTCAGACTCAGGAGCTGCTGTGTTTCTCACCATGTTGTCTGCAGGACAGACGGATGGTCAGACAGACAGACACATACGCGCAGCACTGAGGACAACAACAAAAAACAAATAAGCTTTCCCGCTCTATTCTCCCCACCCCAGTTTCAACCTCCAAACAGCAATTTAACCTCTGTGATGAGAGGAGGGAAAGAAGGCTACAAACAAGCACGAGGACTTCACATACCCCTGAGCAGGGGAGGGGGGCACGAACCCCCACTGACAAGGCGGCCCCTGCATCCAGCACCACATCTGCTCCTCACCCCTGTTCCCGTCAAAGTGACAATTTTAAATGAGCTTGAGAAGCTCAGTTCAAACAGAAGCGAAAGTGAAATGTACATTCACAAACCTTTTTCTGACAGACAGGCACAAACCCTATCACGTGGCCCACTTCTGTCTGCCACCAGGCTGCCAGCATCTACAGAAGTTGCGGCAGACCCCACTCCAGGAACGTGCTGGCCACGGGAGCTGAGAAGCCCGGATCGCAGGGAGTGGGAATGGAGAAGGCCATCAGGATCCGTTGAAGGGAAGAGGGTATCACCAGGGTGCCCCGCCTGCTCTGCACTGAGAACGAGCAGGCAGGAGCTGGAGACAGTCGGTACGTGCTTGCACGGCCTCCTCGGGCCCCAGGACCGGAGGGTGCAGGCCCCTGCAGGACAGGTGCTGGGGCATCAGGGCAGCAAACAGCAGCATGGGGCAAGGCGCAGAAGCTGCAGACCAGCACCTGCACTTTCCCACGTTCCAGGGAGGACAGTGCCCAAGTGGGACCACAGAGGCATCCAGAGCCTGAGACTTGGGCAGAGGGACGGGGCCTCAGAGATGCCGGGGCCCCACAGAGCCCACCTGCCCACCAGCCCTCTGGGCCAAATGCTGCAGTGATCTGCCCTGCCTTCTGGGGCCAACTCTGCCAGGGGTGGTCCTCGCCTCCTACTTGATAAAGAAGTCACGTCAAAGGGGCCACCACTCTCCTGCTACTCTCCCCTTCCCACTGTCAGGAGCCCACAGGATTCACAAAGGAGGTAGACCACAGGTGCTCGCAAACCAGTCCCCTAACCGCAGCTTGAAGGAGACCCAGTGAAACAAGCAGCGACAGGGACACATAGATCAAGTTTGACGTCCCTACATGTAGATGCCACCTGCAGTGCAAAGAAGCCAGCTTGTCAACTGCCTGCCCAAGCACCCAGGCTGACAAAGGTAGGTGGGACTCACCTCCCCCAAATGGCTTTAGGGAATGAGGTGGGGCCACCATCCCACCCCCACCAACATGGGCCTGGCCAAAGTTGGATCCGACTCAGGGGAGCAGAGGAGAGAGCCTTGAGCAAGACCAAAACAAGCCATCAGGGCACAAACAGCATGGAGCTGGGAGAACCAGACCGGGCACACAGCCAGCTCAGGGGGTCTGCTGAGAGCTAACTGTGACCAGGGTGGGGGACAGGGAAGAGCAGGCAGCCCACATGGAAAGAACACGCAGGCAGTGGGACCCCCACGGGCAGGGCGCAGGCCTGGAGGAGGGGCTGCAGGACCATCCTGCACAGGTTGCCCGCCCACCCGTGTCTGCCCCACAGGACGCCAAGGCTATCCCAGCACGAGTGCCCACCATGTGTAAAGTCTCTGTGCACACAGCAGACAAGTGCCAGAGGAGGCCGACCTTCCAGGGGTGTGGGCTGCAGAAGACATCGCCCACTTTATGGCTGGGACAAATGCCAAGCAGCCGGGGACTGGGGGGTGGTGGTGGGGGCTGTTCAGCAACAGTCTGGTTTTGTAATATGGCCAAGAAAGGCCAAAGAGACCCTTGGTAACCAGGCCTCAGTGTTGAAGCAGCATGTGGACAGACCCTCCAAGGACTAGGGACAGGTGAGGGCTTGAGACCCAGGCACTGTCTTCTCTGTCAGCCCCAAAACAGTTGAGGTGCCTGTCCCTCCCATCCAGGAGGAAAAGGCTCCCTGACCAGGCACGAGCAGGGGGCCCACCCCACCCCCACCCTCCGTTGCCAGTGATGGGAGTGGGAGCAGCTGAGCAGGATGCAGGGCCTGCAGTGTTCCAACCCCAGCCCTGCCTCTTCCAGCCATGTGGCTGCCGTGCCTTGGTTTCCTCGCTGGTGCCTACTTCAGGGCTGCTGTGAAGAATGGGTGGGTTCCGGACATGAATGCCCAGTGCTGCGCCCCGGGGACCTGCCTGCTGACTGCTCAGGGTCCACTGAGGCCCAGGGTACCTGAGGAGGCGCTGAGGAGGCTCTGGTCCCCTGGGAGACAGCACGAGCCCCACTAGCAGGGAGCTGGCAATCCTACAGAAATCAGGGTCAGCGAGGCCTGCTATCACAGAAACATGGGTTTTTGTGAGGCCCCTGAGGGAGCCTAGAGGGATTAAACCAGGAGAGATTTACAGAAAAAAGAAGAGCAGCAGGGACAAGGGCTGGCCAATAAACAGAGGCAGTGAGTGCCCAGGTTTGAATTCTAGATGTCACACACATATGCAGAAAGTTAGCACTCAGATTTAAGTAGATGCTATGTGATGACAAGATACAGCCTCACTTAAATGCATTAACTGCATTAAGAGTAGCTTTTGTCCTTGAATTTTCTCAAAAAAACAAAAAATAGCTATTCCAAGGACATCCATCATAACGTGGAAGTTGCAGAAAGTTTCTGGTCGTAAAATGGATCCTCACACGAGCTAGAAGCCACTAGGCTACAGAATTTAGGGGGAAAGGCTGTAGGAAATGGACATCTGAAACATCCAACACACTGCGTTTGGGAGGCTGGAACTTAGAAGACACACCCCCTTGCGAGGCCAGCACCCCCACAGCTGCAGAGCCAGTGGCCTGGAGGCAGGGCCCAGAGCCGGGGCTGGGTGTGAAGCCCTCTGCCTGGCAGGCACACAGCACCCAGCTCGGGCAGCTGTGCCTTCCACAGCCTCTCTGCCCAGCAGACCCCAGCCCGCCTCTGAATCCAGATGGCCCCTCCTCGGAGCCTCTCGGGTCTTTCCTCCAACAGTGGACCCGGGAAAGTGCCAGGGAAGTCCCATAGCACTTGAGACGTGGGTCCCCGCAGGCCATCTGGCACACTGCCACCCAGCAGAGCCTGTCCCTCTTACCATGCTCCTGGAGGCACCGCAGGACCCCGGCAGCCTGACTGCCATGGAGTCTGGGGACACAAAAGGAGGCTCAGGCTGCTCTGCAGCAGGGACTTCCCAGGGACCCCCGCCTTCCACACCATGACTTTGCCCCCCAAAAGCCACCCAGAGCAAACCTGACCCAGGCTGTACAAGAGCTTTCAAATACTCGCGCACAGCCCTAAGTACCACCCCCGCCCCCACCCCAAGCGCCTGCTAGACGCACAGGCAGAACCACTATAGGCCCTTCCTTCATCTAAAAGTCCACTGTTTCCCTCATGCCTGATGCAAACCAGGAACGGACTACTCGCTCCTGACTGTAAAAATTCTCATTCTGAACACTCAAGGATGAAGTATTCCAGAAGCCACTGCCCTCAGCTAAGAATTCTGAGCCATTTTCACACAGCGCACATGAGGCACTGGTCCCCTTGGACTGAAGAGCTGTGTCCTGCAGGGCTCCACCGCACCACTGCGCCCACCCCCAGGGTGTCCAGGCCCCGGGGCCGGTGCTGGCATGGCAGTTCTACAAGCCCGCCCCCAGCACCATGAGCCCTCGCCAGGAACGTTATCTGCCTGCGAGCTCCCTCGCCGGGCTGCAGAGTTCTCCAGGGCAGCATGCCTCGGTGACTGCGGCGGAGCTGTGCTGCCGCTCAAGTCCTGGCGCTCCCTTGGAGAACACGTCCAAACACAGCACACAGGAGGAGCCTCCACGCTCAGGAAAGCACTCCCAGCCCACGGGCGCCCCAGGTCAGTCCCCCGCTCGGTTCTACAGCTGGGTACCCAGAGTGAAGCAGGAGCAGTTCTGGAAGAGGGCTCTGAGCAGGCACCGACCAGGCCAGACAAAAAACTCATGCCTCTGTGGCCACCCATCCTGACCATCAACCACGGGGCCCCGAGGCACCGAGCAGAGTCAAGACAGCCCAGTGCCCTGAGTGAACAGAACAAGCACCAGCTTCCAGAAAGCGAGGGACAGGAGTCCAGTCCCTATTCCCTGGACACTGAGCGGTGGGGCAAGGGCCTAGCTCTAACTAAAACCGAGAAGATGCACACAGCTCCCTGCCTGCCCCAAACTCTGAGCTCAGCACACATGCCTTCTGAGGTGTGTATCTCCAACAACAGCCCACAGGCTCCTCCTGGAAAGTCCCCAGGCCTCTGCCACCTGCACCAAGGGAAGCCACCTTTGGAGGGCCAGGCGGAAACCTCCCTGAGGACAGAATGTGAAGTCCACCTTCTGAGGACAGAGTGAATCACAGACAAGGACGCATGCATGCTTCCCACCAACACAGGCTACCGGCCTGTTTCCTAAAGTCATAAAATGACACACTGTTCTCCTCACACGTCCTGGCCACAGGTACAAAGAAGCAAGACAGGTAAGGCACCGACTGTGGGAGGCCAGCAAGTGAGGCTAGGGCCACATGTTCAGGTTTCTGATCCCTGAATATATTCAAGGGAATCAAAACCAACAGTCTTCCTTTTATTTTTTTTGGGGGGGGGGGTGGGGTGGGGATGGGATGGGAAGGGTCTGGGAATCGAACTAGTCTCTGACATGGCAGGTAAGAATTCTGCCACTGAGCCACTGTTGCACTGCCAGTTTTCCATTTTTTAATTTTTAAGGCCCCTCTTTTCTGCGACTCAAAGGCACTGCAAGTTGATTTCAAAAGTGCTGTAATCTCGAAGCAAAAAACAAAGTTGAGGCACAGGCTCATGAAAAGCCCCACAGCATCTGGCAGTTCCCACAAACTCAGTCAGGCCACGACAGAGACCTTCTGATAGTTATGGGACAGGCCTCCTCACACTGTCAAACTGTCCCATCCATCACAGGTAAATCTAACCAAATTGTAACCTCACGTCGACTCATGTGGGAAACAAGCGGCTCCCCGCACATCTCCTTGCCAGCCCGAGAAAGCTGCCCACTCTGCCTGCCCTAGAGCCATCTTCCGTCCCTCAAGAACATAACGGTGGCACCTGGAGTTAGAAGGACTGCCACTCGGTTCGGCAGTGGTGCCTGACTTCAGCTAGGTAAGTCACATCCCGGTAGTTCAACAAGAACAGGTGCAGCTCCTCCTGCCCTGGCCACAGGAGACCACCAGGAACAGGCACCTCTCATCATCACTGTCAGTGGTGACGAGCTACTCCGCCTCACTCTACAAGGCTGCAGCGAGATTGACGAGACTCTGCTCAAGTGCTCTGTTTAGAACTGATTTTGTAAAACTCACACAACGCCTTCTGCACAAAGATGTAGTAAAAAGAAAAACAGAAGCCACACATACAACACACACAGCCTTCTATCACTGTCCACCTTCGCCTCTGTCAGCCCGACCAAACCCAGAACCTGAGACCCAGAAGGAGCTTTCTGAGGCTTGCTCCCCAATCCCCAACCCCACCTGGCAGATCCTTGGTGGGAAAACGGCCCTTCTGCCGGGCGTATCTCTCCGGAGGCCCCCCAGCCACCTGGCCACGGACGGCCTACGTCGGGGCCAGACGGCACCAAGCAGCTCCCGGGGAGGACCTGCCGACTGGAGGGCAGCGCCGCAGACGCCAGGGCTAGGCCTGGCCCCTCTCCCTTGGCGAGGCCTCTCTGCACACAGGGCGCAAGCCCTTGGCACTGCTTGAGCCCTGTCCGGGACCGTCACCTAACCTGTGAGGGCACTCACATGCCTCGCTGTTTCCAGATGTAAGACCTGCTTTAACGCCTGTTCCTTGCAGCCCTCCAGAGCCCCGATCATTCTTCCACTCTGCAAAGTCTGGCATGAGAACAGTCCATGACTGAATTTCTGGGCATACAACAGTCCTGAGGATTTTTTGGTAGAAGCAGCTTGCGTGCAGTTCATCAGTCATGGGTCCGAGGAGGATTTCTGTGCTTAGTCAGTTTGACAACCACCTAGAAGGGCACCTACCGCTGGGAGAAGAAAAGAAGCGAAACGTGCCCCACAGCCTGCATTCTGGTCGAGAAGAGAGGGCTCGCACTTGAGTGAAACAGCTTTGGAAACACATGAATGCCCCATCACCTGCTGAGGACACTGGGCCCCGATGGCCAGTGGACACACTGTGGCTTCTGGGCAAGAGAACGACAGGACCCTCGACTCCATTCACAAGCAGGAATTAAGCTGGGACAAATTGCACGCTGCACGTCTGAACGTCTCTAGGTTAATGCACACGCCGAAAAGAATGAGGCTTCAACCAGTCTGAAAAACTGAGAACTGCTTTTTGAAAAAGAGTGCTGAGGATTTACTTTTTCTGAGTGGGCAGGAGAGTATTAACTCAGAGCCTGCTGCTGTAGAAATTCAAATACTCCAGAGGCTAGAATTTAGAACAAAAAATAACTTTCCTCATAGGAACTCATGAAGAAGGTAGTCAGGAAATGGTACTCTGTTACTTCTTGTTTCTTCCCCAGCCTTGCAGATACTTATGGATACTAGGTCAGCTGTCCAAGGTTAAATTTTCAAGCAAAATCTAAGTTTTTTAACCATAACTGTGTGTCCATAAAGGTAAACATTATATGACACAATTTCCATCACTTCTCACAGAAGAAGAGGTTTAATTTTAGTGTGGGCTCTTCAACACTGTCCCCATTTTTTTTTTTCCTACACACATCTTAAATATGTGTCAACTACCTATCCAGAACTGAAATTCCTAATTGGGCAAGACAGCCATGTGGCAGCCATGCCGAGAGGTGCTGCAGGCCTGTGGACACACCAGGCCTCCCCACCATCCTCTCACCCATCTCTCCAGGGCTCCGAAGTTTCTGCATGGGGCTCAGGCAAAGCCACATTGCGGTTGAACACAGTCACTGATAACACTTAAAACAGCCACTTCCATCAAGTTTCATGGGTTCACAGACACAACTCCCCAAGCCCATCCATCACCCTAGGACTCTACCATGCTATGACCAGAGTCAAAATCTGAATTCCAAACCTTGCAATGCAACCGCAGGTCTGTATAAATATAATGTTTATGCACATGCCAAGGCACACGAAATTAAGGTTCACTCTTTCTCTCCGCCCCTCGTTAGCCCCTCTCCCTATACTCTCCCAACTGTGCTGAACCCTTTAGATTAGAGCCTTACAGAACAGTGAGGCCCCTCCAAGGTTATGGGCACTGATGTGCAGCGTCATGGCCCACATCTCCTGAAGCACATCCTGACCCTAAGCTCTCCTAGGTGGCATTAAGGGTCAGCGCTACCATTTTAGCAGCCCCTTCTCTCCTGAGAGGAGCAAGCACATGAAATTCAAGAAATTACACTCTGGCTTTACAAAAGATGCAAAACTCACCAAAGCTACGTTTTTCATGTCACTTGTTTTTAATATTTCAGACTTGAGAACTGCAGCAGCATCAGCTACTGCAAAAAAGGACATTCTGGAAGGTTTTATATAGCTTGTGCCTACTCCACCCCCAAAGTCATAACAAAACCGTACACATTTGCTTGAGACAATTTATCACCAAGTCAATCTTAATGGGACCTGAAGAAGAGGGATAAGAGAATGACTTAAGACACCAAACTCAGAGCCTTACAAAGACCATAATCCCTCAACTTCTAGCAAAAGTGCACAATTGAGTGTGAATTATTCCCAAACTACCAGACCAAAACACACTGCTGAGAAGAAGTGGCCAGAGTCACAAAAGAAAGAACAAGAAATCTTACAAGAGAGAAAACAGAGCTACTTGGCCAAGCCCAAGATGATTTTCCTTCCATCTCCAGCCTACCACACAGTAATCTCAATGGCCACTTCCTGGTCTCCCAGCAAACTCAGAAGTTCAGTGCATCCTCCCACTGCCC